>JACCGJ010023240.1:0-2500 GCA_013407085.1 Atriophallophorus winterbourni
TTTTACAAACCTACTAGCTCGTGGAAACTGTAAGTTCTCTTTCGGTACTATTTGCTTTTTCGTCACAACCCCGCCTACTCTTTGCTAGTTTCATTGCTTTTCCAGATCCCAGTATCGGATGTCCGCACACACGCAGTTTTACTGACCCTGTTCCGATGGATGTGGTGGGTAGCTGTGTCACGGTTTGACGCCCTACCTCTCCAAATGCCACAAAAATCCATTGATGGTGCAGTCTAAACTTTATTGAGGCCCGCTATAAGGCTTTGAAAACTCAAACATTTCTCTCTTCGCTTTTTCGACCAACCGCTCAATCTATCCTGCTGTTTGTACAAGCTCTTAGCTTCTTATACCGTAATAAACTATGCAACTATTGAAAGCGTCATATCCCTGCATTTCAATCGAATGTGGAAAAAGTAGTTAAAGGCATAGCTTGTGATGTGTCAGAGATGGGCTCATGCAAAATGCTCTTGCATTCTTGCCAAGCATTACGAAATTTACTGTAAATATTGTTTTCTGGAATGAGTATGTGGGGACTGTAAGCGAAACGCAAGGGAAGCTTTTTCGAGGACCTCTGTCCATATTATGAACAACAACGTTGTAGCAGAAGGAACGAATTCTCCGTTGTCATACGCCGAAGTGGTACGAAAGAAAACACCACCATCAATAGAATCGGGTCCTATCAGAAGTACCATCGATAAGGATCAAAAAGCATCACAGGGAGGTAACAAGAACCCTATAAAGAAAGCCATCGCTAAAGATAGGTGTCAAGTAAAATCGCAGCAATCTATATACGTTTAGAAAGGCAAATAAATGCCCTGGCTGAGCAAGTTAGTAAGCTTGCTGGACCCAATAAAATGGTGGAAACGAGGCCAACTCGTACTCTGCTCATTCTACATAGGGAAGAGCTGTTGATTCGTGAAAGCGAATCCCGACGGCAAATGGACCGTTCCAGGGTTCAGGATGTTTTTTGCATGGCAGGGCTCATTAACTGCAGGTCAAAAGGGTCCATCGTGTAGGCCGGTGGAACCCAACTGTAAGTAGCGCTCACCCGATTTCGGTAGAAATTATAAACCAGCTTTACAGGGACACTTCTTTCGAAAAGTGCTTACCTTGAAAGTTACACAAATGGGCATTTCATAGTTGTCCAGAATACGGGGCTTCAACCACATTTTCATTGAAAACGTTCAAAAATGGCCATGACCGACTTGAATACTTCCATAAAAGGGATAAACCTTAGCTAAAATAAAATGTTTGAGCAATTTGTTGTAGTAGTCATCGAAGATGTACTCCAAAATGGCCGCCAGCGAGTGGGCGTTGGCAAGCGAACGCCTCAGGACTTCAAGGCACTACGCCAGAAAATAAGCAAGATTCGCTTTTCAGTAGGCTCCTGAACGAGGAAAATCTGTGTACAACTGCTATTAGGCCGGTACAAGCTCGTTGGCAAGCGCATTCTAACCACTTATCTACTGCTTCGGTGCTCCGACCCCGAGTAAAAGTCGCTAAAATGTGCGCAGAATAGTAATACCCGTCTACTGTACAAAAATGCTCATATTGTACGTAATAACTTGGAAGAGCTGCAGCTTGCTGCATTCGAAAACCAGGTCGACATAATTGCCATCTCCGAATCATGGTTGAAATCAGATGATCATGTACCGTCATTTGTTGCCATCTATCGTCAGGATAAAGATACTGGTGCAACGGGAGGGGCTGTGGCAATTATGGTAAATGAAGATCTTCTCCACAGGGAATTCATTCATTCATTCAGTCCTCTCCGTGCCGGGTGGCACATGAGGCGAAGACAACTTCACGCCAGTGGTTCCGGTCTGTCGCTGCTGCCGTTGCCGTCTGCACCGTGAATCCTTGTGCATGTAGTTCGCGTTCCAACGTTCTGCGCCAAGTTTCCTTGGGCCGTCCCCTTTTTCGTTCACCTTGCGGATGCCAGTGCATGGCTACCTTCGTATGCGAACTGGGATCCATCCTGCAGACATGACCGAACCACGGATCTGTTCTCATTGTTTCCGTAGCAATGTAGGTTTTGCGGGATAGGGTTGCTAGCCCTAAGCCCAACCATCCTCCTTTCTCAGACGGGCTCGTTAAAAGGGACAAGAAATGCACGAAAAGTGTCAAAATGACAGCTGGGGACGACATACTCATGCATCAATGACAATTAGAAAGATGTCGTGGTTTGCATTCAACTGCCAAACAGGAAACTTCACTTTTGTCATAGGTAAAAATGATTTTACTAGAGGCACACCAATCTTTGCGGATAAAAGTTATAAATCCGCCACAACGATTTGCGATAGGGCAGGTCCGATCCAAACGAAAGCATTGAAAACCGTCAATACTAATTTCAGAGTGGAGCCGAGTTTCTTGAAACGTAGCGACACGGCTTTGCATGGAACGATTTGAACTTGGAAGAAAAGAGATTTCATGAAATTTAGGCAAGAAAAATCGCACATTTGAAGATAAGATAGAAAGTAAGGACATACGAGAAATTGCA
>JACCGJ010023240.1:7500-10432 GCA_013407085.1 Atriophallophorus winterbourni
CTTAGCGTACTGTCTTGCGTGTAAGCCTCTTTAACCAAAACGGCTTTGTTCGCGGACCCTAATTGTTCTCCTGTCTAGCCAAGGGCGACCTGGCAGTATCGCAGTCCACATACGACCATTACACTCACGAAAACATGTTATTGAGCCGCAGCTCGGTGATACTTTCTGTTTCGATGCTCAGTCTACATGTGGAAATATTGTGAATGGGAAATCACCGTTTACTGAAACGTGCTTTCGTTTGTGTCTTAGCTGAATTACAATTATGCATTTCCATTGTTTCCAAGTTTTTCCTGTCATTGTCAAGTTTCATGTTGGTATAATTCAACGAACCTTAAGTGAGTTCGAGGAATGCACGTTTATGAGTATTCGTCGGTTAAAGTTTTCCTCTCCATTCAAACATGCCGCGAATCAATTTATTGCTGCACATGCTCACTTCCTGTCACCAAGGGGGAAAATTCATGTCGATCTGCGATTAGAATCTCCCCTAAAAGTCGCGTTTTATGCATATGCTTTAAATTTATTTATGTGAAACAACTGAAGGATTTTCATTGGATAGATTTTTCAATCGAACTCCCAGTCCTGGTATTCTAGATTTTTATTTAAGCCTTCACCAAATCAACGGTTTCACAAGTTTTATTTACATAGGTTTTGCCCACGTGTTTCTTCAGCTCCACCATTCTTGCAGTCGACCTTCAAAGTTTTAAAGGTCCCAAAGCACATCTTTACAAGTAACCATAGATTAAAAATAGGGTAGGGAGTGCATAAAATCAACGCAAATGTTTTTTTCAATGTGGAAAGTCAGCATGTGTGTTCAGGTGCGAGGTTGGATTTGGTCAACATATAATTGTCAACTTCAGGCCTGATGCGCAAATGATATGTGGGGCAGAGAGTTCCATATAAAACAAACTCGGACAGCAAAGAAAAATCTTCGACAATTTGATCTGGAGTGTGGAATAATTAACTTGTAGCCCTGCGATCTGCTACCACGTGCTTCTTTCCGATGAAACAGGAGTTCAAGTGGGTGATCCACTTTATGCAGAATGTTGAACAGGAGGATGAAGTCAAGAAAAGTCAAAGTTTCAGAGTTGCAATCCTCTCCTGGTATGGCCTGTTATATAGTCCGGTCACCAGTTTTGTAGTGCGGTGGTATGCGCGTTGCCGTAAGGTCATGTCCTTTTGTAGCCATGTGGATCATTCTTGAATAGCGTACTCCATTGTTAGCCTGATATAGGTGCTGATTATCCGTGGGAGTATCTGCTTTACGAAACTACCGATATCCTTCTGAGCAGTGCTAAGCTTTGGCAGTACTTTTTGTATACCACAGAACACGTAGCAAAGCTAGACGCTGAATTTCAACTTGAGGCGCGTCTGTTGCCAATAGTTTCAAATTATTAATTAATGACAATACTGTCGTGGAAAACAAGCACATTGTTCTCGATTACTGTTCGAGAGGTATGACGTTTCCACACGTCCGATTTTGTGGTCGCTGACAATTGAATTTTTTATCCATGAAGCCTACTAATTTTGTTCTGGTGAATGTGCGTACTGAATTCAAAAGGCTACCCAGCTTGTCTTTAACCATACATACTTCGATGTTTATCAATGTCAATTGGCTTCCAATTTTGCTCGTAAAAGTTTCGAGCTTCGGCAAACCTTTCTGTCGATTTTAATTCTACAATCGAACTACAAGTGATAATTTCCCGAACGAATTTCCCAACTCTATTCCACCCTTGTTTGTATAATAAATTTTCACACGTTCGAATTCTATGTAACCCAGTCACGCGAGGAGTGTGTGGGATGCAATGAAAAATTTATCAACTGATCAATGTGGCGTTGTATTCAAACCATCCGTTCGAAAAGCAGTCTTGCTGCTTTTGTTTCATGTGTGTATCGTTGGTTTTAACTTGACTGCGATGCAAAACCGACCGATTTATCGAGCAGATCCGAACGCGATTATACCACAATGAACTATTCTGTATTAACGTAAATACCCGCGTATAGGACGATACCATGGATAGGACGCAGTGGATATTTTACCCTAAAAACGATGGAAAAATTGTGTACCTATGTATAGGACGCATCCTAATTTTAGTCCTCAATTTCCATTAATTTTTATAGAAACGGTGAACTTGAGTCAATCACGGTGAACTGCATACAATCGCTATTATCGTCGTGTGTGCTGATTGCTGACTCATTCATCCTGTCAGTCAGCAGATGTCTGTCTAGCCTATGTAGACTATCGTGGAAAGTGCACTTCACATTCTTGGGCGTCATGCCGAATGATTGGATGACATTTTTTAAGGAAAAGTTTCTGCTCCAACGAGAGTAAAATACTACTCCATGATTGGTTGATATTACACTTTCATGATATTACACATCGGCAGTACCTACCTATTACCGGTGTTTTTAAAGATACAGTTCATTATTACCCTTCAACATGACGAAGACAAAACGACAGAGCTATACTTCAAACTTTAAAATGGAAGTGATCAAGTACGCGAAAGAACACGGGAACCGGGCAGCTGAGCGGCAATTTGGTCCGGCTGAATGCGTGATCAGAAAATGGAGAAAAGCCGAAAGTACCATTAAAGAAATGCGAAAGGTGAAGAGGGCGAACAAAGGCTCACCACCCTTACCTGGAAAAGGCGCTCATTAAATGGATTCCAGATACTCGTCGAGACTGTCTGGGGGTCAGCACCACTACCGTTCGTTTACAGGCACTAATATTAGCGAAAGAGCAAAGCATTGCAGATTTAAGGTGCAGGAGATTTTTCGGAAGAAATAACCTATCAATAAGACGAAGAACTAAATTTTTGATATTATGATAAATGCATAATTTGTATAATAAAAGTATCCATGGATAAGACGCACCTGGGTTTTTAGGGCAACTTATGAAGAAAAAATTGCGTCCTATACGCGGATATTTACGGTA
>JACCGJ010023247.1:0-24053 GCA_013407085.1 Atriophallophorus winterbourni
ATATCTGCGCATCCTAAAAGGGTATTTCAGTCCGTAGCAAAATCGCTATTCTACAAGGTTGACCGCCTCTGCAGCGATGATGCAGATAAGAGACGAGCTCATGAAGAAGTCAGTCACCGACTTGCAAATCATGGGTACGCCAAGAGCTTAATTAAACGCCAATTGAACCGAGTTAAATATCCGCAACCGAAGACGGAAAAGGTTTGGCGAGCTACGGTATCTCTACCGTATGTCAAAAGCGCCTCCGAAGGAATAAGTCGACTCTTGAATAGCGCAGGTATTAGAGTAACATATAAGGCAGGTGGAACTCTCCGCTCCGTATTAATGCATCTCAAAGATAAGACTCCTTTAGGTTGTGCGACGAACTGCATCTACCAAATCAACTGCAAGGGTTGCGCGGGTGTTTACATTGGGCAAACGTCTAGAGAACTTTGCACTAGGGTAAACGAGTGGGAAAGCAACCCCGCAATCCCAGTGAATATCAATCACTGATTCAGAATTCTGCCCTAGCTCAACACGTGCTAGACACTGGACACATCGTAGATCTTGATTACGTGGAAGTGATAATGCGGGGTGTGAAATCCTATAGGGAAAGACTTCACGCCGAGGCTGTTGAAATAACAAAGGCTGGGGCGAATGCGATGAACAAGGTGGATGGAGTGGATATCTCAACAATCTGACGTTCGGTTATGCAGCGGATAAGGATTAGTGTGCATAACACCTAATGTGCAAATGGATTACGTAAGTAGTGCGTCAGCGGACACTGTTCACACCTGCACACTAAATAAACATTTATGGATTAACACAGCATTTAGGGTGTGTGATCAATTGCCTTGATCTCGCCTTTCTATCATGGAGAACTCAGAGTTGGTTAAGAGAATGCCATTTAAACTTGAACACTGTTCGTACCGACACCCTTGGTCTGACGAAGCTTCTGTGTTCAGAACAGAAAATGGTGGTGGGACTCCAGCCTGTTTCAGCATGCAGCTCACTACTTCTAGCCAATCAAGTTAGCACGGTGTTAGCTGCACAGCACAAAGTACTGCACGATTACACATCCGTGCATACTGAACTGGTAGAAGATTAAGCACAATAGTGGGCCTACACATCGAATTAAACCTGCATTTAATGAAGCGTAGAGCGACTTCAGCCTAACAGCTTCCGTATGGCTTTTATTGTCACACATCGTAGCGAGCTTTTCTCGCCACTCCACGTGACAACATACAAGATTAATCAAACACTTCAAGAAGTTGTCTACAACAAGACCGCCAGTGTATCGTCAACACTCATCAAAATCGCTTATCACCGCGTCCTATAATGGAAATACGAATAGTCCTAGTTTGCTGGTGACCGAAACCGCCAGAAAAGCAAGGGTTAACACTTTAGAACTCTAGTACTTTAGCTGTATTAGAACAGTGGAAATGGGAGCTATGTATACTGAATTATCCCATATTTGAGCACCGTGTAAGGCTTTACATTAACGATGGGGAACAGCATATGATCACGGATATTTTTAATCCTCACGCTTTTCAATAGGTTGAGGACTGTGCAATGTTTAATCTCATTTGTCTAGGTCTAGGTCTAGGGCAGCCTGACCGTATCTTAGCCCACGTGCAGTCTCTGACTGTGCGGCACTTTGCCTGGATCAGGCTTGTGCTTTCATACATACATACATACATGTATAGTCGTGATCAACATCTATTGTTTTATAATCAGTAACATAAGTTCAGACGTGATGAGTTAACACATCTGTAAGGAGAAGTCTTCTAATACTGGCAGACGGTTGAGATGCTATTTGCGCAAAATCCAACCTTCCAATGCACTGTCATATTATTGAATAAACTCCAGTGCTCAACGAGGGGTCTTCTGACCTTGAATGGGTCCCAGCTTCCCTAAGATCACCGTGGATTTATGAATACAAGCCGCACGACGAGATACACTCTAGAGCGCTTGGTTAATCGATTGGCGTCTTCCTTCTCATAGAAGGCGCAACACGAGATAGTTTGTTTAGCGTAACCTTTGCATCCGTATGTACTTGTACTTGTGTGCGACTATCTCCTCCTGGAGGATGAGTCGGCTTCGATGAAGATTCTTGGGAATTTGTGTACAAAGCGGCGTCCCCAGCACCACTCGGACATTCGTATGTGAACCCAAAAGCCTCTACAGAACCCATCAGCTTACAACTTAGCAGAATGTGGCATGTATCATGAAAGGAAAGGATGCTCTTTACAACCTTTTGGAATTCGAGCATCGATTCCTTGTATCTGGCGGATCTACTTTGCTGACAACCAAAGAAGGGTGGCCTTGAAACCGGTTTGCTTCGAGTAGGTGGTACTAGCCATCCAGCACCGCCTGGGTAGGAATACCCCGATTCAAAACCCCACTGAGGAAGGCTCCGGTGGAATGCCCCGAGAAATAATCGGGTCGAAGTCTCGGGATAACTGACGAAATACCTGTTACCCTATATGGTATGGTATGAAAACGCAAGCCTGATCCAGGCAAATGCCGCACAGTCAGAGACTGCACGTGAACTAAGTTACTGTCAGGTTGCCCAGGCCTAGACAGATGTGAGGAGGGTGGAAATAGAAATGGTATTGACAGTCCAGCGTGTTTCAGCATACAGCTCAATACCGTTGGCCAATCAGTTTAGCACGATGTTAGCCCCACACCACAGAAATGCTGCATGATTTCACATCCGTGCTGATGTATCTTCCGTTACTTTTGCGTGAATTCCCCCGATGCAGTCATGTCGTCACGATCTGTTGAGCAACTAACGGGTCCGTAACGGTCATGCCACGTTTTAAAATCATGAAATTCGTAAACATAAACAAAGTAAAGTGTTGTCGTTTTGTATGTGTCCTGACACGCAGGAAAATCATGGAATTTTTAAGTCAAAGACGTGTTCTCTCCGTAAGCTGTGGACAGATCAAAAACGGGACCCACGAACCTCGCTTTAGACTCCGTCTTAATGGATCGGTGACATGATGTTTGTATCTTTTGATTGTAATTGACAATCAAGGAAACGTCCCAAGTTGAGTGACTCGCAAAATCCCCAGGTATATCAGAACCCAACGAGGATTTTTCGACAAAAGCGGTAGTGTATTGAGGCAATCAAATATTGTAAAAAGTTGCCTAAACTATTGGGGGTAAGCGGGTTTAAATCTGGGTCAATGTCAAAACAATATCGAGTACCTACACGAGTCAAAAATCAAATCAAGTTTAAATGTCCGAACGTCTCACGCGATCGAGATTACGACATATTGTGTGCGCAGCAACTCAAGGTCAAAATAAGCAAACGGGTTCATAAAGCGATAGGGTAATGACAGATCAGAAAAGCAGTGTGGAAGATGTTATTGACGGAACAGAAAGAAACAACAGTATCTATGTATTGAACACAAATCTGATCCAAGCAAAGTGCCGTACAGCGATAGAATGCACGTTGGTTAGGTTACTGTCGGGTTCACCAGATGGCAGTGAAACTCCAGCCACTTTTTGTATGCCGGTGGCAATTCAGTTTAGCACGGCGTTTGCTGCACAATTGCACCTCAGTGCAACCCTCGGCAGTCCATACCAACAATTCGACGCAGCCGAACATCAATCTACGCCATACTCTGATTTCTATCGATCTGGTGCGTGTGTGTGTGTGCGGCACACGTGTCTATGTGGGTGTGGATGGAGGGCGAATCTTTTCGCGGGGTACCAACCGGCTGATGTCACTCTTCTCGGTGCAGTGTTTATCGTGACTGTTACAAGGTTTTCGTATGTCTAAAAACCATTTCTTTGAGACAAGGGTTCGAGGTTATGTAGCGAACGCTTCACAGATTACGGTACGAGTGAAAATTGAACGAATACATCACAGGTGATGAATGTAAGTTTTCAAGTTTCAAGTTCGACATGCACTGAGAGTCCGCCACATGTTGTGGTGGGGAATTTCGCACTCGGCAAATATTGGCATCTCCGCAATTGATGCGTTAACTTGGGATGTAGTGGGAGGCATTTTATCACTACACTCTTTAATCAAGTGTCTTCGTGAATGTCCTTTGGTTGATGAGCATAATATCGTGACGTATTCTCCTTTGGGTAAAGTCACAGACCCAGAGGTCGCAATCTTTCAGTATACGGACCATTTCGAAGACCAATCACTTACTGTGCTCCCGAAGAGGGCAATATGCTACCACAGGCCGTAAACTCAAACATATACCGCATACTCCATCGTTGGAAAAAGGTAGACTTTCATTATCCTTAGTAACGTTACTGGCAAGGATCGTGTAACTATTTTTTGACGGATGCCCAACATTCTGGCAATGAACTGTGCTATCCATTTTCCACTGATCCAAAATTCAAGGTCGTTTCCCTCGGATTTGGGCCAAATTTTCATTTCCCGATCGATTAATCTTGGAAACCGTGTTGTCAATGTCATCATCATCATGATAGACAGCATTACACTGGTAGCACTTACCGAATGCATAACTGCCACACAACAATGAAAAAGTGAAATCCTAAAAGATGGGGAAGGGTGGGACTTAAATAACTACGGATTCTACAGAAGATTAAACACAAACAAACTGGGTAGAGGTGCCTACACCTCGAATGGAACATGTATTCAAACAAGTTTCGTGAACGAGTAGAGCGACATCAGCATGACAGCTTCCTTGCGGCTTTCACTGTCATGCATCATAAAAAGCTTTTCTCGTCACTCCGCTTGACAACATACAAGGTTAAGCAAACACTCCAAGAAGATGCTTAGTACAAGACCGCCATTGAACACGGTTTCGGGGCATATCCTGAAGCGTAACTAGCCATTGCGATATCTGATCGCGGGGACACCAGCCTGGAAGACGTGCTGCGTTGCCAATGTAGAATATCTTGATTTTCCGTGTGTTGAATGGCATATCATTTGCAGCTGTCTAAACTCACACGTTATTCAGACCCCTTACCGATTTCTCACAATGCATCAAAATGGATCTGCGTCCAAATTTGTGCAACTTCCGCTAACAAAAGCATAGTAGGCGTTGGGCGTCGGAAAGAGAAGCGGTGCCACTATTGACCGATCATTTAGAAGGCGTCATCTTCTAGATGGGGAACATTAGGTGGTACTGTGAAGGGAAATCGCATTGACATCGTACGAACAGCGCTGGTCTTCTGGCACTGCGCATCCTGCTGCGATATGTGCCAAGCTTGAATTCGAGTGGCTTCAAGGTGCATTATTCCACCACGATTCGAAAAACCTCGGGATTTATTCACTCTACCCGCTTGTCCAATCGTGTTACGGTTTCAGCAAGCGTGAAACTGCCCTGAAGCACATCGAAATATCACGATATTGCTTCTGCACCATGCTTCTAGATGCGTAGGAAGTCTCCTTCGATTCACGCTGATTTCGTTCAACTTGCAGCAAATCGTGTTTAAAAGCTTTACTTTTGTGAGGGTGTGATCAGCCGCATTCATTGATGTCTCGAATCACGCCAGTTCACGCGCGTCAATCGGAGGTGACAGTTCGGGCTGTGTTACTGTATGGGTGCGAAACCTGGACCTTACGTAAATAACACTTTCAGCGTCTCCAAATATTTGACAATCGACGTCTCTAGGAGTTGGCTGTTACAATCGCAACTGATGCCCTCCGAAATAAGTTGTTCGGTAGTATTGTTGATCTAGAGAAGCAGATCAACCTGTATAGGTTACGCTGGTTGGGCCACGTTTTACGGATGCCGGACCACCAACTTCCGAAACAGATTCTTTTGGCGACGCCACATCCTGATTGGCATAAATCTCGGAGTGGCAAAACCGTCACATTGCATAGGAAGTTTACAACCCTTACTAGTAACGTTTCCAAAGTCGGCGCAGCGCGTCTTACAGGCTGGTGTCCCCGCGATCAGATATCGCAATGGCTAGTTACGCTTCAGGGTATGTCCCAAAACCGTGTTCAATGGCGGTCTTGTACTAAGCATCTTCTTGGAGTGTTTGCTTAACCTTGTATGTTGTCAAGCGGAGTGACGAGAAAAGCTTGTTATGATGCATGACAGTGAAAGCCGCAAGGAAGCTGTCATGCTGATGTCGCTCTACTCGTTCACGAAACTTGTTTGAATGTATGTTCCATTCGAGGTGTAGGCACCTCTACCCAGTTTGTTTGTGTTTAATCTTCTGTAGAATCCGTAGTTATTTAAGTCCCACCCTTCCCCATCTTTTAGGATTTCACTTTTTCATTGTTGTGTGGCAGTTATGCATTCGGTAAGTGCTACCAGTGTAATGCTGTCTATCATGATGATGATGACATTGACAACACGGTTTCCAAGATTAATCGATCGGGAAATGAAAATTTGGCCCAAATCCGAGGGAAACGACCTTGAATTTTGGATCAGTGGAAAATGGATAGCACAGTTCATTGCCAGAATGTTGGGCATCCGTCAAAAAATAGTTACACGATCCTTGCCAGTAACGTTACTAAGGATAATGAAAGTCTACCTTTTTCCAACGATGGAGTATGCGGTATATGTTTGAGTTTACGGCCTGTGGTAGCATATTGCCCTCTTCGGGAGCACAGTAAGTGATTGGTCTTCGAAATGGTCCGTATACTGAAAGATTGCGACCTCTGGGTCTGTGACTTTACCCAAAGGAGAATACGTCACGATATTATGCTCATCAACCAAAGGACATTCACGAAGACACTTGATTAAAGAGTGTAGTGATAAAATGCCTCCCACTACATCCCAAGTTAACGCATCAATTGCGGAGATGCCAATATTTGCCGAGTGCGAAATTCCCCACCACAACATGTGGCGGACTCTCAGTGCATGTCGAACTTGAAACTTGAAAACTTACATTCATCACCTGTGATGTATTCGTTCAATTTTCACTCGTACCGTAATCTGTGAAGCGTTCGCTACATAACCTCGAACCCTTGTCTCAAAGAAATGGTTTTTAGACATACGAAAACCTTGTAACAGTCACGATAAACACTGCACCGAGAAGAGTGACATCAGCCGGTTGGTACCCCGCGAAAAGATTCGCCCTCCATCCACACCCACATAGACACGTGTGCCGCACACACACACACGCACCAGATCGATAGAAATCAGAGTATGGCGTAGATTGATGTTCGGCTGCGTCGAATTGTTGGTATGGACTGCCGAGGGTTGCACTGAGGTGCAATTGTGCAGCAAACGCCGTGCTAAACTGAATTGCCACCGGCATACAAAAAGTGGCTGGAGTTTCACTGCCATCTGGTGAACCCGACAGTAACCTAACCAACGTGCATTCTATCGCTGTACGGCACTTTGCTTGGATCAGATTTGTGTTCAATACATAGATACTGTTGTTTCTTTCTGTTCCGTCAATAACATCTTCCACACTGCTTTTCTGATCTGTCATTACCCTATCGCTTTATGAACCCGTTTGCTTATTTTGACCTTGAGTTGCTGCGCACACAATATGTCGTAATCTCGATCGCGTGAGACGTTCGGACATTTAAACTTGATTTGATTTTTGACTCGTGTAGGTACTCGATATTGTTTTGACATTGACCCAGATTTAAACCCGCTTACCCCCAATAGTTTAGGCAACTTTTTACAATATTTGATTGCCTCAATACACTACCGCTTTTGTCGAAAAATCCTCGTTGGGTTCTGATATACCTGGGGATTTTGCGAGTCACTCAACTTGGGACGTTTCCTTGATTGTCAATTACAATCAAAAGATACAAACATCATGTCACCGATCCATTAAGACGGAGTCTAAAGCGAGGTTCGTGGGTCCCGTTTTTGATCTGTCCACAGCTTACGGAGAGAACACGTCTTTGACTTAAAAATTCCATGATTTTCCTGCGTGTCAGGACACATACAAAACGACAACACTTTACTTTGTTTATGTTTACGAATTTCATGATTTTAAAACGTGGCATGACCGTTACGGACCCGTTAGTTGCTCAACAGATCGTGACGACATGACTGCATCGGGGGAATTCACGCAAAAGTAACGGAAGATACTCGCACATCATACCGGGGTGGGTGGCAGGGGACGGAATGTGCGACGTAATAGCGAGGGAGCTGGAACTGTCCTGGTGAAAAGTTACAACCAAGAGTTCTTCGGTAACCTAACGAACACTACCCTCAGATGCAACACAAGACCATCGACGGTCACAGCAATTCCCTCGAGAGGCAGTAGGTTGAGGTTCGGGTCACAACTAATTCGAATACACGGTTGCTATTATCAGCGGTTCTGCAAGGTTGGTTGAATGGACGTGGGGATCGAACAGAACGGACTGACACAAAATCTCTCAAGAGTTTAATCCGTATTCATGTGCGCACGTGTTTTGACCTTGTTGCACGTTTGTCTTACCACCCACCGATAAATTGAGGCTCCTGTGCAAACTAAAGCCTAATACGAGCGCGACAACAAAAGGAACGTCGGCCTTTAAACAGACCGAGCTCAAATTGAATCTTTGCGTACACCTTTTTTGATTTCTGGTCAACCAACAACACCGTTTTTGTATTAATTTCATGTTTCCTGTCCAACGAAGGATAATTTTACCGCTTTCCAAAGTCTTGTCATAGCCGGGGTGGCAGTGCGGATAAGCTCCCACTGTGTATAAAATGCTCCCATATGGCGCGCGTCTCAAATAGCCTCTGACAACCAAGTCCAGCTTCTGGCCTGCACGAGTGGCTCCCCGAGCCCGGCGGAACTGCTTCTACAAACAGGAGAAGGGGCGAAGGCGAGTGACTGGCGCCTGAAAACCAGTTTGCTTCGGGCATATGGAGCCCGTTAGCCCGGGAGGGCATTTCATCTAAGGGAAGGAAAACCCTGATTTTAAACCTCCGCTGCCTTGTGGGACACCCGATCGCGGGAAAGGCTTCGGGAGAAAACCTTGAGGAAAAACCTGGAACAGAGTCTGGTAGACCACCTCTTTCTGGCAACTCCCTGCTGCCTTGCAGGTCGCACTTGGTTGTGCAAGGCTAGAGAAGCTGACTCGAACAAATGCCGAGTGGTGCTGGGGACGCCGCTTTGTACCCAAATCCTCAAGAATCTTCATTGAAGCCGACTCATCCTCCAGGAGGAGATAGTCGCACAAGTAAAATTAAAGTAAGCACGGATGTGAAATCATGCAGCATTTCTGTGGTGTGGGGCTAACATCGTGCTAAACTGATTGGCCAACGGTATTGAGCTGTATGCTGAAACACGCTGGACTGTCAATACCATTTCTATTTCCACCCTCCTCACATCTGTCTAGGCCTGGGCAACCTGACAGTAACTTAGTTCACGTGCAGTCTCTGACTGTGCGGCATTTGCCTGGATCAGGCTTGCGTTTTCATACCATACCATATAGGGTAACAGGTATTTCGTCAGTTATCCCGAGACTTCGACCCGATTATTTCTCGGGGCATTCCACCGGAGCCTTCCTCAGTGGGGTTTTGAATCGGGGTATTCCTACCCAGGCGGTGCTGGATGGCTAGTACCACCTACTCGAAGCAAACCGGTTTCAAGGCCACCCTTCTTTGGTTGTCAGCAAAGTAGATCCGCCAGATACAAGGAATCGATGCTCGAATTCCAAAAGGTTGTAAAGAGCATCCTTTCCTTTCATGATACATGCCACATTCTGCTAAGTTGTAAGCTGATGGGTTCTGTAGAGGCTTTTGGGTTCACATACGAATGTCCGAGTGGTGCTGGGGACGCCGCTTTGTACACAAATTCCCAAGAATCTTCATCGAAGCCGACTCATCCTCCAGGAGGAGATAGTCGCACACAAGTACAAGTACATACGGATGCAAAGGTTACGCTAAACAAACTATCTCGTGTTGCGCCTTCTATGAGAAGGAAGACGCCAATCGATTAACCAAGCGCTCTAGAGTGTATCTCGTCGTGCGGCTTGTATTCATAAATCCACGGTGATCTTAGGGAAGCTGGGACCCATTCAAGGTCAGAAGACCCCTCGTTGAGCACTGGAGTTTATTCAATAATATGACAGTGCATTGGAAGGTTGGATTTTGCGCAAATAGCATCTCAACCGTCTGCCAGTATTAGAAGACTTCTCCTTACAGATGTGTTAACTCATCACGTCTGAACTTATGTTACTGATTATAAAACAATAGATGTTGATCACGACTATACATGTATGTATGTATGTATGAAAGCACAAGCCTGATCCAGGCAAAGTGCCGCACAGTCAGAGACTGCACGTGGGCTAAGATACGGTCAGGCTGCCCTAGACCTAGACCTAGACAAATGAGATTAAACATTGCACAGTCCTCAACCTATTGAAAAGCGTGAGGATTAAAAATATCCGTGATCATATGCTGTTCCCCATCGTTAATGTAAAGCCTTACACGGTGCTCAAATATGGGATAATTCAGTATACATAGCTCCCATTTCCACTGTTCTAATACAGCTAAAGTACTAGAGTTCTAAAGTGTTAACCCTTGCTTTTCTGGCGGTTTCGGTCACCAGCAAACTAGGACTATTCGTATTTCCATTATAGGACGCGGTGATAAGCGATTTTGATGAGTGTTGACGATACACTGGCGGTCTTGTTGTAGACAACTTCTTGAAGTGTTTGATTAATCTTGTATGTTGTCACGTGGAGTGGCGAGAAAAGCTCGCTACGATGTGTGACAATAAAAGCCATACGGAAGCTGTTAGGCTGAAGTCGCTCTACGCTTCATTAAATGCAGGTTTAATTCGATGTGTAGGCCCACTATTGTGCTTAATCTTCTACCAGTTCAGTATGCACGGATGTGTAATCGTGCAGTACTTTGTGCTGTGCAGCTAACACCGTGCTAACTTGATTGGCTAGAAGTAGTGAGCTGCATGCTGAAACAGGCTGGAGTCCCACCACCATTTTCTGTTCTGAACACAGAAGCTTCGTCAGACCAAGGGTGTCGGTACGAACAGTGTTCAAGTTTAAATGGCATTCTCTTAACCAACTCTGAGTTCTCCATGATAGAAAGGCGAGATCAAGGCAATTGATCACACACCCTAAATGCTGTGTTAATCCATAAATGTTTATTTAGTGTGCAGGTGTGAACAGTGTCCGCTGACGCACTACTTACGTAATCCATTTGCACATTAGGTGTTATGCACACTAATCCTTATCCGCTGCATAACCGAACGTCAGATTGTTGAGATATCCACTCCATCCACCTTGTTCATCGCATTCGCCCCAGCCTTTGTTATTTCAACAGCCTCGGCGTGAAGTCTTTCCCTATAGGATTTCACACCCCGCATTATCACTTCCACGTAATCAAGATCTACGATGTGTCCAGTGTCTAGCACGTGTTGAGCTAGGGCAGAATTCTGAATCAGTGATTGATATTCACTGGGATTGCGGGGTTGCTTTCCCACTCGTTTACCCTAGTGCAAAGTTCTCTAGACGTTTGCCCAATGTAAACACCCGCGCAACCCTTGCAGTTGATTTGGTAGATGCAGTTCGTCGCACAACCTAAAGGAGTCTTATCTTTGAGATGCATTAATACGAAGCGGAGAGTTCTACCTGCCTTATATGTTACTCTAATACCTGCGCTATTCAAGATTCGACTTATTCCTTCGGAGGCGCTTTTGACATACGGTAGAGATACCGTAGCTCGCCAAACTTTTTTCCGTTTTCGGTTGCGGATATTTAACTCGGTTCAATTGGCGCTTGATTAAGCTGTTGGGGTAAATAGTCGACGATTGACTCCTTGACTCTTATCTGCATCATCGCTGCAGAGGCGGTCAACCTTGTGGAATAGCGATTTTGCTACGGACTGAAATACCCTTTTAGGGTGCGCAGGTGTGAATCTCAAAATGGCATCTTGGCTTACGATATACCGTTGTCATTTTGCGCGAGACAGTCGAAGAGCGGAAATGTCTCTTCCGTTACCAAAAACTTACTATAACCGATTCATTGCAAACTTTGTTTTCATGATTATGGACTTCCGATCGGTCTCGAATATTTTCTTACGTATACAACTTGTTAGATTTTAACATTTTGAAGTCGTCCAGAAGAAAACACAACTATTGAACTGTAGTCTAGCAACACTCTACATACATATTGAAGTGCTTCAGGTAATGTCCAAAACCAGAAATATGGTGTATTAACAAGACACCATCCATCACACTAAAGACAACGTCCAGTATCACAGGAAATATCTAACGATGAAGCACACAGTTAGCTGTGCACGGGTGTGCAATTGTGCAGTACTACGTGCTGTGCGGCTAACAACGTGCTAAATTAATTGACCGGAGGTAGTGAGCTGCATGCTGAAACAGGCGGAGTCTCACTACCATTTCCTTTTCTATTTTCTTCCACAAATCTGTCTAGGCTTGGGCAACCTGACAGTATCTTAGCCCACGTGCAGTCTCTGACTGTGCGGCACTTTGGCTGGAGCACGCGTGTGCTTTCATACCATATCATACACAGTTAGCTGTCCAATAAGCCAAATTTCCAAGAGAGAAAAAAAGAGAAACTAGTTGGCTCACTTTGAAGGAACTATGCACCAACGTTTCATCCAGATCGATAACAAAACACTTTTTGCCCTTGTCGTTGTCACTACGGGGCCCGAGAAGTGCCGTGTGCTGGAAAAAGAGTAATCGACGGAAATGAACGTCACGATAACAAGAAATGATGGAGGGTGATGAAACACGGAACAAAAGAACCCAACGCACAAATGTCAACTGCTCACCCGCTTGAAAAGCGAATCAAATCGCGGTGCATACAGCAGAGGTACATCGATTTTGTTGATCACGTGTAGATTCTGTTTCCGAATGGCGAGGAAATTACCAACGTAATGAGATGGAAAGATTTGGTGGAGATTTATCGAACTGGTAAATGATACATTCACCTTCTAACGGCAGAATAGACGACGAGACAAATGTAGTAATACATCATTGAATTATTTAGGCATGAGATACGGATACAATTAAATCTGAATCTTTTTTTGATTTGACTAGACGCACGGATGTTAACTGAGCAGTACTTCTGTAGTGCCATTGGTGCTGCGCTGTATGTGGGAACACGCAGAATTCCCGGCGTCACTTTTTCTTTCCGCTTTCTCTCTAGGCCTGAGAAACTGGACAGTATCCCAGTCCATGTGAAAACTATTATTGTAGGGCACTTTTTCTTAGGTCAAGCATGTGATGACGTAACTCATTCATAGATTTATCAAGCTTCGTTTTGTAACTGCTCAGTGAATTGTACAACGAAACTAGACTAACGTATACTCAAAGGGATCGTACCTAATTGTAAAATTATCAACGTTTCACAGGAAAATCACGGTTCGCTATCATAAATGGAATCATGTGAAAATAGCACAACTGTCAATCAGAATTTCATCACAACGGAAGTATCGGAAGAACAGCCCTCTCGGTAAAATTAAGCTTATTGGAATTTCGTTTTACAAAAAGCTCAATCAGAAAGGCAAGCAAGATTTGTTGATATCATTGTATTAGAACAGATCATGATGGACATGCAGTAAAGGTGAAACCGATGTTGTGAGCATCTTGTGGCAACTGTCAATTGAAACGTTTCACTATCAAGAAGAGCAAACAGGGGGACGAGCACGCAAAAGATATCAATAATTGTTACGCGTGGTTTAAGCCCAATGATTTCCGGAAATAGTATTCCGCAAATAATGCTTGAATTCATCGTTCTAGTTCAGCATTACAGTGTCCAATGCATGGCGTCCACATTCATTAGGGACAGCAATACACCGGGATCAAGTACCGAGTGGCACAGATGTGCAACCGTGCAACATTTCTGTACTGTGCTAAATTGATTTGCCACTTGTACTGAGGTGCATGCAGAGTCTCACCGTTGTTTCGCTTTTTTATATTTGTCTAGGCCTGGGAGACATGACAGGTTCACAGTCCACGTACAGTCCATAACTGTGCGGCACTCCACCTAGATCCAGGTTTATGATTACATACACACATGCATACATAAGGAGCACTTAAATGTCTAAATTACGACTCCATCTATGAATGCAGCGGGAGAAAATCCGTTTAAACAAACTAACATACAAAGTATGGAAAATGTTATTTTTGCCGTGATTGGCATAACTGTAAAATTTCTCCCAAAGCTCAACTAATGCAAATATAGATTGAACAAGGCATGAAAAATTTAAACAGGGCAACAGAAAAGCACAACAAGAAGCAGAAATAAAAAATGAATGTAAAGAAAGCTTTATCAAAAAACGAATATTATCTATGGACTAATGATTAAAAATTAGCATATATTGAAAATGAAGATGATAACAGAAAGTTATACCGATAGAAATGAGGACATTTTGATCTTAAATGTCTGAAACGAAACTCTTTTTGTTAAATGAAACTTGAAGCGACATTCTATAAAGCAGTGTATGATGCATGTATGTAAGCAAAGTGCCCCACAGTCAGAGACTGCACGTGGACTAAGATCGCGTCAGATTGCTGAGGCCTAAACAGATATGAGAAAAGAAAATAGCAATGTCAGTGAGACTCCAGTGTGTATTCGCATGCAGCTGAGTACCAGGGCAAATCTATTTAGCATGCTGTTAGCTGCATAGCATGGAAGTGTCGCACGATTGCACATCCATGTAAATGAAAAGGCAATATGATGTCATGATTGCGTCTTTAATGATTGGCATGTGGTTAGATCATGAAGCATTGAGTAGCAAGTGCCTGATATTGATAAGTAGAGCAGTATCATCATGAGAGAGAGCATTACACCGGTAGCGTGAGATGAATACTTAACTGCTATACAACCCTTTTAAAAAGTATACTTTTAAAATATGAGGAAGGGTGGGACTTAAATGGCCATGGATTCTATAGAAGAGTAAGCACACACAAACTGAGATGAGGTGCATTCACCTCGAATGGAACAGAAATTCAATCAAGGTTCGTGAGTGCGTAGATCGAAATCAGCATGACGACATGATATCAAAAATCAATAGTGGGTGAAATTAAGCTTAACGATAAGTAGAGCAGGCATGTGAAAACTACAAAAGATGAGGTAAAATTGGAGAAAAGTTAAAGTGAGAAATCATTTTAGGCTCACAATCATAGCCTTAACTTTACGTTTTTACTTTTGTGCGACTATCTCCTCCCGGAGGAAGTCGGCTTCAATGAAGATTCTTGGGAATTTGGGCACAAAGCACCGTCCCCAGCACCGCTCGGCGTTTGTTCGAGTCAGCTTCTCTAGCCTTTGCACAACCAAGTGCAACCTGCAAGGCAGCAGAGAGTTGCCAGAACGAGGTGGTGTGTACCAACTAACCGTCTGCCAGACTCTGTTTCAGATTTTTCCTCGGGGTTTTCTCCCGAAGCCGTTCCCACGATCGGGTATGCCGCAACGCAGCGGAGGTTTAAAATCAGGGTTTTCCTTCCCTTAGATGAAATGCCCTCCCAGGCTAACGAGCTCTATCTGCCCGAAGCAGACTTGTTTTCAGGCGCCAGTCATTCGCCCTCGCCCCTTCTCCTGTTGGTAGAAGCAGTTCCGCCGGGCTCGAGGAGCCACTCGTGCAGGCCAGAAGCTGGACTTGGTTGTCAGAGACTATTTGAGACGCATGCCATATGGGAGCATTTCATAAACAGTGGGAGCTATCCCCACTGCCACCCCCGGCTATGACAACCTTTGGAACACATAACCTTAACAAGAAACGAAAAAGAAAATATATGAATATAACGTGCCGCTGACACTCATAGCACTTAAATTCCACACTCAAGTATACGATTTTGCACAGATGTGCAATCGTGCAGTACTTCTGATCTGTGCAGCTAATATCATGCTAAATTGATATGCCACCAGCAGTGAGCTGCATGCGAAATTACGCTGGAGTTTCATATTCATGTTTGTTTTCAGTTCTCATATCTGTCTAGGCAACATGAAAGTATTTTAGCCCATTGCAGTATTTGTCTGTGCGTCATTTCGCCAAGATCGTGCTTGCGATTTCATTTAGTTTCTGTAGTGAAATAATAAGTCTTATGAAGGATAAGGAACTGGTGGCAACTAGGTCCAGCACAAATGATTGTAAAATGCGTCACGCCCCTCATCAGCAGATTAGCGAACCAGCATGCGACGCATTGCCATGATTTAAAGAGGACATCTGTATTTTGAGCAGCTTACAATTCAAGAAAGCATGTGAGATCGGATTTGAAAAGCCATTTATGCGTAAGGTATATCTACTAACCACGTCAGCTTTCTATGTAGGACCTAAAGATATAAAGGCCGTGAAAGAGAAACTTCGTATGTTGACAAAAGAAGGAATACAAAATAGTTCCTTAAAGCATCTTCCTGATTATTATCCTCGGAAAGCACAGGTCTGTATGCAGACAACAGGCCATGCAACTTGGAGTAAGAGAAGCAGATCATCAAATGTGTATAGGATACCAAGAAAGTGGAGCAACATGTATAGAAAACACCTTGTAGGGACTCATTGCTTAAAACATAATCGCAATATACTGAGTTTGTACATAAATCACGCAAGAATTTTACTTACAAACAAATATTTCTGACCAAGGCTTTTTATCGGCGAGTTTTCTAATCCTTGAACGCCACTCGGCAGTTGCTTCAAACTCTACGTTACTTTGAAAAAGGCGATACGCGATCAGACGGCATTATTAAAAGTTTGCGAACGAGCAAGCATTAGCATTATATTTAGTCTATGGGCTACCTCTACCACCCACCGACATATATCTTCAGTACAAACACGATACTGTAACACGAGTGGGTTTTTGCATACAAAACGGTTGTAGGATAGCAAAAGGATTGAACACAGATATTGCTCCAAACGAACTTAACTCGCAATTAAAGAGAAGCGTAGCAGGTATATTTGCGTTTTTATTAAAATATATGAAGCTGGATCTTGCAAAATTTGCTTTTTGACTAGCAAAATGAAGTCCAGGTTAAGCTTAACAAACCGTTTGTTATTGTGCAAACATTCCGAATGTACACCTCCAACTTGAGTGTGGTGCTGCAGGTCGTCGATTTATCGGACATACAATTATAAGCGCTTGAATCTTTAGATCTTTTCGCGTGTCTTGGTATTTGTATCAACAATTCGGCACCTGTAGATGAAGTGTTTCTAAAACCGATGTATTCCGCAACCTATGTTCCCACCAGCATAAAAAGTGAGAGTCGTAACTACTTAACGGTTGAGATTGAAAAATGAAAGTTTGTGATGTATTACTAAACTGGAGTGAAACTTGGTCGTAACCAAAATGCAAATTCGATATCTCAAAATATTTAACGATAACTGTTTTCGTGAAAACTCGAGTTATTATCGTCATTCTAATCAGACGAACGTGTCACTCAGGGGTGGGACCGAAAACGGTGTTTAACGGTAATGTTGCATTGAGTATCTCCTTTTGATGTTTACGAAATCTTGTATTTTGTAAAATGGAAAAGTGAGGAAAGCATGTTATGACGCACGGCAGTAAAAGCTGCAATGAAATTGTCATGCTAATTTCGTACTACATTCTCACGGAAATGGTATGTATGAAAGCACAAGCCTTGTCCAGGCAAAGTGTCGCACAGTCAGGGACTGTACGTGGTTTGAGATACTGTCGGGTTGCCGAGGCACAGACAGATATGAGATAGAAAATAGAAATAAAAATGGAGTGTCTGCATTGTTCCATTCATTATGTGCTTTTAGAACCTGGTTCCGTAACTCTTCAGTTAAGAGACTCCACACCGATCAAGCAATATTTTGCCATGTTTGTGTGTGTCAGATAAGCGTAGGCCATTTGTAACCTATTTGAAGATGTCCACGATTATGACACTATTATAACAAACAAACAAAATTGTAGTCATGTAGTGCTGTATTGTTTTTTAACGTTCGCCAGCTAGAGGACAAGCATCATTTAAAAAGAACGTATATATGTATGAAATCACAAGCCCGATCCAAAGAAGGTGCCGAATAATCACAACCTGCATTTGGACCAACATACAGTCAGGTTGCCCAGGCCCTGCCAGATATGAGTAAGAAAATAGGAACAGAAATAGCGGTTAGACTGCAGTGTGTTTTCGTATGCAGCTCACTACTGGTGGTAAATACATTTAGCACGGTGATATCCACACAGCACAGACGTAATGCAGGATAGCACATCCGGTCAAAACATTTAATCATTAAGCGAGTAGACTCATATCACACGATTACTTGCAATTAGCTAAAGGCATGTTTGTGGAACATGCGTCTGGTAGTTAAAAAGGCGTTACTATGTTGACATATAGGCAAGACAATTTTACACTTTTAACCTGAGGCACATGACAATCACATGAATGAAAAATAATAATTGGGCAGATTTTCCAGAATCGAATAGATTAAAAAAGATATTTTAGAGAATGAAAAAAGAATGGTATACTAAAACCCATGAGTAATTTTTTATTGTTACTAAGATGTTTAGAACTTCAGAACACTAAATGAATATTAATAGTATTAGAATAAAAATTTAGAAAAACTTACATGTTGAATATTGAGGATTTCAGGCGCCTTTTGACTGGGTAAAGGAGAGAAGACCAAGGCCTCATCTATTTCAATATTTTCTCGATCTCTAACATTAGAATTGGATGAACTGTTTTCAGCTGTAGAAATAACAGTGGTCGCGGCTGCTGCATCCGAATGCTGAGATGATTTAACAAAGCTTGGCTTAAGAAAATGCATATTTCGCCAGGAAGATTTTGTACGAACTATGTCTTTGTCAATTTTGTCACCTGTTTCTGTTGCTTTTTGGATTGATGATTGAACTGATTTTGTGAAAAGCACACTTGTAGGCAATTCAGCGCATTTGATAGTAACTGGTGCATCTGATGCTGAATCACTTGAAGATAAACTTCCACGGCGATCGGACCTGAGTAAACATTGAACCGCGCTGGAAGGGAGCAATTTTGAATCCAATGATTGCACTGGTGGAATATAGGCTGACCGGTTACCTTCGTGGGAGCTGAAGCAACCACACCAAACTGATTTGAATGAGAGCATTGTTTTACGACGCATATCAGAGTTCACCGAAGCTTGATATTTATTGAAGTTTGATGACAACTCGCATTTTACATCACCGACTGGTGATGTAACCGCACCAGGTTTCATAGAAATTATTTGTGTCATAGATCAACAAAT
The DNA here is from genome assembly GCA_013407085.1 of Atriophallophorus winterbourni. Taxonomy (NCBI): domain Eukaryota; kingdom Metazoa; phylum Platyhelminthes; class Trematoda; order Plagiorchiida; family Microphallidae; genus Atriophallophorus; species Atriophallophorus winterbourni. The sequence goes on from JACCGJ010023247.1 coordinate 19,056, forward strand.
TCAGGTTTGAGAAATCTGTTCAGAATATGTGAGCACTCAGAACTTGAAATGGGCGACATTTAAACAGCAGATGCTCGATTGGATAAACGTTTTTGCGTAAGAATACTCGGTGTATGTCAGGGAACATCATACTACATCCATTCATTAACTTCAGCGTAACCGCATTTTTAAAGCGCTGAAAATCAATTCGGAACAGGCGCGTCTAAGAGGACAATAGTGAGGATTTTGTTAAACACGGCGCTAATATTTACGTACAATGTTAAACCAAACAGTAGTATAAGTTCAGTGGAAGTAAATGGTCGAAACAGGTTTCGAAAGTGTTCAAAGCAGACCGTGTAGCAGTAAATTAGTTTATTCTTTCAATGATAATAGCACATCGTATATTTTTGACGATTTCTCTTAAGATTTTCACATTATTCAACATGTCAATACCAATACGGAATGAGGTAGTAAACACCAAAATTATTTTACAGGGAAGCTTTGTTGTTGGTTTCAATTCTGTATTTCAATATCAGCTCCCCATGTATTCTACGTTATTTTTATCAGAATAAATTCAGTGTGTTGACATGTTCTTGAGGCGAAGAAAGCTCAGCCTTTTAACGAGCTATGAGGCATGACATTCAGTCCGTTTTAGTTTGAAGTCGTCACGCTTCAACCCTGGGTTCCAAACATAAACATCATACTGAAATTGTGGTAGAACGTGGTAGAAAAGGGACAAGATATTGTATTCCATATCTGCCGTACTCACGCTTAAACAGAAGGAAACCTCGATTCGCCAAAGTAGGCACATTAGTTTATTGATAATAACCGTTGGTTTGGAGCAATATTGGAATATGACACTCGTGATGGCTAACGATGAGTGGTTAATCGATCAAGGTATATGTTGGGTTACCCAGTTCCTGATCCGAATTAAAAGACATTTTTCTTTATTAGTTCACTTCAGTTCAGTTTGCACAGGACAGTAAGTGGCTAACAAGCAAATCTAGATTTTTTCGGTGGTATGCCACAGAAGAGCGTCCACCACTTCAAGCAATGTCTTCACAAATATCTTTTGGTATGAGAGTATTCTGGAATGCAACAGAAAATCCCACCTAACCAATAGTTGAAGAGAGACATTAGTGCGTTCCAAAGACAACAACCAACTACTCCATTACGGATAACTATCAGTATATAACGAAGGCCAAACCGAGTCGAGTCCATTCTTGAAACCCCCTAGCGAAGTAGAACAAACAACTTCTTTACGAAGATGTTTCCCGAAATTTACTAGCCTTTCACTAAAGAAGTACTTACGAACATTTGACCTGACATGTCGCATGGCCAGTTTTAATGGGTGGCCTCTAGTACCCACACTTAGCGCTAAGGCATAAATTTCACTTGTATGAAAAGTACTGAAATCTGTCATGATTTTGAAGGTTTCAATCAGTCTTCTTTTCAGTGAGAAGAGATCAAAACTCAGCAATTTTTCCTCATACGACCTACTTGATTGCCCTTCATTCATACGTGTAGCTAGACGCTGAACACCTTCAAGTTTGGCAATATCTTTATCCAAATAAGGTGACCATGCTTGAAAGCAATACTGCAGATGAAGTCTTAAGAGTGCTTTATATAATTGTATGAAAACCTCCGGGGACACGCCGGATAACAATGATCGAAGACGAAAAAGCTCGCTCCGAGCGCGTTGTGCAGCAGCTACACATTGATCAGCCCACTTAACGTCTGCTGAAACCTCTATACGTTAGTCACGAAATTTCTGCACATGAATTATCTCCAGTATACCATCTAGTCCAACACCCTCTAGCTTCCTAACGACTTTACACAAGAGCTGTTAGAGAAGTTAACTGGTAGATACCATGTAGCCGACCACTTAATGACCTTTTCGATATCCTCAAGAATAACATGTTCATTCAGTGATCTGATAAACTTGGCATCATCCGCAAAAGTATAGCAGGGGCACTTTAGCTATGCTGCCAAGTCATCAATGAAAATAAGAAAAAGTAGCGGCCCTTTGGGACTCCAACAATAACTTTTACTTTCGAAGAATACATAGTGCTCATTCTCACGCGAAAGAATCAATTGCTTGAGAAACCTATTACCCATTTCTTCAGAAGACCATCGATACCCATATAACCAAGTTTGGTTACAAGCCAACATGTGGTTTACCCAATCAAAGGCCTTGCAAAAGTCCAAGTAAAAAAATTCAACTTGTTGGCCTTTATCTAGCCTCATGGTGACCTCATTTAGAAAACATAAGAGGTTTTTCGGGCGCGAATTCCTTTTAAGGAATCTGTGCTGAGCAGAGTTCAGCAACGAGCAATCAACTAGATTGCAACAGATACTATCCGTAATAAGTTTCTCCAGGATTTTACATAGGATGCTAAAAAGAATTACACGTCTGTATTTACAAACTGAGGATCGACTGCACCTCTATGTATTGGAATCAGATTAGCCAACTACCAAATACTCGGAATTAATCCATGGTGCAAGGAAGCGTTAAAAAGACGACCCACAAATTCTGTCAATATTTGTGCCAGGTGCTTTATAATTTGAGAGTAAATGTCGTCTGGGCCAGCAGATTTATGTTGGTTAGTTGCTGCAAGAGCAATATTAACCTCATCATCAGTGAAGGATAACTCCTCAAGTAGTGTATTATACAAACGTTTTTCGGCAACGGATATACGTGAAGCGAAACAAACCGGAGTAGTTAGTAAGGCAGAAGTATAAATTTCACAGCATATTTTGGTGTTTGCCGCGAACGTGATGAACGGTGATTTTATTCCCTTACCTAGGGCATCGATCAAAAAGTAATAAACGTGGGAAATGGGTCAATCCTCCGGGTGTTCTGCATTGTGTGGGAAAAGATTTAGAAAGCGTCTCGCGTCTCGTTCACGAAATATTCTGAAGCTCAGAAATGCAGCTATCTATGTCCAGAATTGGTAAGACAATTCCAAGTGCGTGTAGCGTGTTAATGTACCGTGTGGTGAACTCTGTCAAATTATTTGGAAAACTTTACTTAGATAACCGTTAAAGGGCCGTTAATTTACTTTGTAAGTACAGTTTTCTTCTTTGAATATTTTTTCATTTTTTCTTACTTTTTGGGTACTAGCACTTTAGCAGTATTTGAAAGAACTATTTTTGCAAGGAAAAAGGTTCGTAAATGATATCAGCGACTGCTTCTAATACCTTTAGTGTGGTGGGATCAATTACTAAATACAAATTCATAGGGAATAGCATTATCTCATTTCACACGCGGTCAGCAGTATATGCAATCGAAAAAATATGAAAATGAAGAGGGGAAAGAAATTTGAGTGACACCTGTGATGAATTCTGGAAGATCGTCCTGCAATACAATTTAAAGTCATTCGCTGCATCATTCACAGTTATAGTCGAGCTTTTTTCTGATTGTAATCGGGTATTACAAGTGCGAACGAGTTGCTGACCATGATGTAGCAGACCCATTACAAACAGCGGCCTTAGGAGAAGGCTGCATAGATGTTCTCAGAATAGTATGGGGTTGTTTATCACATAAAATGGATGGAATCGGGAATTGAGAAATGAGCAAATTGGCACGCATTTAAAAGATCAACATTCGTAGTTTCAAGCAGGAAAAAAATATATGAGAAAATAAGCTTGAAAACTTCTGTTTGAATTCATTACATGGATCTATTCCTTGTTGAATATAAATGCACTACCTGCCTAGGCTATGTGCGTTTTCGTGCTTTTAAATGTAAATAAGGATTGCTATTTGCAGTATAGTAATTAAACAATCTTCCGCTTCAATATGGATTTCAAGAATCGATTCGATTAATTTTGGCCCTCATTATTTCCCGATTTTCATCCATAATTGGATAGTTAACATAAACTTTGCTATGTCTCTGGAGAGCACTAATGCCATTCCACGAAGAGTGTATAAGGAACTATTTCTGTTGCTTTTCAGGTAACGCTCATATCAGAAGACATCTATTAATATATTGTTAAAACTGGTGGAAATGCAGTGCCATTTATTGTTATCCCTATTTTGTATAATTCGACACTACTTTCTTTATTCTCTTCCTTGTACACTTTCTTGCAATCCATCAAATTCTCACGTTCTGGAACGGCACTCAAGCCTGGTGTCTATTTTGCAACTTCCCCCTTTCTGAAAGAAGGTTACTCGCTGCACGCAAATATGTGCATATCACTTCAAGAAGCGAACATACCAATTGCGCGTCTTAACGTCTACAATATTGGGTCGAATTGTCGACCATCAAAGTATTCGAAATGAGTCTGAATAGTTATCGTCATCCAATAATACTCGATGCCAGAGTTGTTCAAACATTTGCGTCAATATTTGGGTTTAGTAAACTATTACCGCCGTTTCATGCCTAAATTTACTCAAATAATTCAGCCTCTAATTTACATTCTACGGAGCAAAAAGCCGAACTTGAAGGATACGCCTGCAGCGTTATCCCGTTACGAGAGTAAGAGAACCGTGTTGGCAAAGGCCGTACAACTCTTGTTCATGAACCCCAAAACAAACAGTCGATAATTTCTCACTACTAGCGCCTCTCAATCTGCAGTTGGTGCCATTTTACAACAGTGTGATTAAGTCCACTTACAGTCACTGTTTTTGAAGCGCTGAAGGACGTGCAAACGAAATATAGCACATTTAACTGCTAGTTACTGCAATTCAATTGTTTAGCAACACTTCCGCCCGTGATTTAACTGACTTGAATAATCATTAACAGTTGACATTTACTTTAACTGATCACTTGAAATGATAATCACATAGAGAAGCAGACAAACTTGATTTTATTAACCAGTTTACTACAGACACCCGTAAAATCATGAGAAATGCCAATGTTGCCACTGTTGCTCTCTCGCGCATGAAAATCGAAAATATTGAAACATCTGATTTCTTGCTACATTCAATTGTTTCCGTCGAACAAATTTCCAATGGGCGAAAACGTTTTCGTGAATCTCCATCGCTTCAACTACGTAATATCCTCATACATGTCAGTG
>JACCGJ010023248.1:0-11078 GCA_013407085.1 Atriophallophorus winterbourni
TGAACATCGTGGTTCGTTGTACGAATCATATGCAATAGTGGAATTCAAGTATAAACATTTTTACTATTTATCTACTGTTTCAAGTCTCACTGAAGCTGATATTACTCTCTCCACCTGATGACGACAAACAGCCAGAAACCGGTAGTGGAGTGTAATTTCGGGGAATGTGAGCAACACATCACTTTGGTCATCCATAAGCGCCTTGAGTGCTTGACCACGAAACACTATGTGATTCTGTGTTTGAACATCGTGGTTTGTTGTACGAACCCTATGCGACAGTGTCATTCAAGTATAAACTTGTTTATCATTTATCCACTGTTTCATGGCTCACTGAACCTGATCTTACTGTCTCCACCAAAAGATGGCAAACAGCCAGAAACCGGTAGTGAATTGTAATTTCGGGGGATGTGAGCATCATATTACTTCGGTCATCCATAAGCGCATTGAGTGCTTGACCAAGATTCACTTTGTGATTCTGTGTTTAAACCTCGTGGCTCGTTGTACGAACCCAATGTTACAGTGGCATTCAAGTATAACATAGTTAATCACAAACCCTTATCAATTCATGTTTTTGAAGAGTCGCATGATAACGATTGAAGCGACAAAATCTTTAGAAATATGATGAGATGAGAAACGTCGGAAGTTATTTAGCTATATTCGTCAAGGTCCGTCAAACATTCCCAGCATGAATAGTGTTTAAATTGCACTGGTTAGCAGGTGTTCATTTCCTGGCCAAGTGTCCAATATACGCGTCTAAATAATTGTCGTTCTCTTTCATTCGGTATTCGTGGATGATCGCTATTTGCTTTGTGCAAGTTAGCTTCAGGTATGAATCCGGAAATTATCAACAAATGTACGCGAAACGCGGTGTTGAGTAGATTCTCCTGAAAACTTTACAAACAAGGTAATGGATGTAAGAACAGTATTTGGCCTCGATTGGCCTCATGATGCGGGAACTGGAAAACCGAATGTCTAAAATTATCATAACCAATTTAAACAATGGATGTTCTAAGAAGTTAAATTGTTCGATTATAGATCATGTGATATACACAAGCAACCGAATATAGCGTGAATAAAGAGCAATTTTAAACGGTTGTTCACTACGTGTCACGAAGATTTGGGTGGGAAATCTCACGAACAGCTGAGGCGATTGCGTTCAAAATCGTTAGAGCCATCTTATTGATTGAAAAGGATTGTGTCCTTGTTCATTAATTGCACATGCCAACAACTATTCGGACCGAACGATTTTGAGTATTGACACGTGATATTGATTTGAATGGAATGATTAATGTTGATTTAATCCATTCCAATTCTATTACGCTTGTATTGTAAATCATGATTATAACAACCGAAGAGGTTTCTTCGCTCTTTTCAAGTATTTTGTTGAATGTCATATGATTAGATTATGCTAGTTTTATATCTCGCATCGTATTTGATAACAATTTATGGAATAAAATTATATTGTGAACAACCCAGTAATAATACTGAACTGTCTAAACGCAAGGTGGATGTCAGCATAGTTGCCTAAATTTCGCGAGCCTAAGGAGTTACGTCCATTATCACAAAAGCTTGCTACTGTCCCTAAGCTTGATGATAATAAACTTTGGATGATGTTAAACTCTGTGGAGGATTGGCTTATTTTACAAACAGAATTAAATTAAAAGTATGACTTTCATCAAGTTCGCATGTGCCAAGTGTTTCCGGTTAGAACACCATTCGCAACTCCATGACATCATTATTGTGGATTCAAATGTTGTCGATCAATATCACCGATGTCCAGATCTCCGCAAAATGGAAGCATTCAGAAAATGTCGCATCTGTAGTTTACCCATACGTTACGTTTATTTTTCGGATTAATCAGCCACTATGATGAATTCAGACAATTAATGCGTGAGAAACGAGAGCCGTTAAACAACCTGTTGAAGAAAGATGTCACCTGAGAGAGGTCAGAAAAGACTCAAACGGCTCTACAAAGAATAACAGCTGTGCTGATTCAACTTGCACATAAGGACCCGGAACTCTTCATTCTAGTGGTGTAAGACGTATTCAGCCATTGGATTTGAGCCGTCGTAACACGTTTGCTGTGACATAACCACGAAAGCGGTGATCTCTAACATGAGCAGAACGAAATTACATTCACATAGAGAAGTAAGCACTAGCTATCACAATTGAATGCAGAAAGACCATCAAAATGCTATACGGACGAAATATTAAGCCAATGAAGAATCACACGCTACTGATAGCTAATTTGCATTGAAGAATGACATTCCGGTGTACACATCTTACAGGCTAACGATATAGTCAACAATTATTCACCGGCTAGAAGACCTTTAACCTAGCTTGTGCACTAATAACACAGATCCGAATGACACAACTGTGAAAAATTCGGAGCATCAAAATGTTCGAAAAAGACTTCATGATTTAGCGAATGTGGACGATTGTCTAATGTTTGTCAATAAATTATTTATCCTAAATACATTAAAAATAAGCTTTGAAGCACTTTGATATGAGTTATCATGGAATGAAACCGCTGAAGTCCGAAATGAGATTTTTTGTCTGTTGGCCGTTCATGGACTCATATATTGTTTATATTACCCATTCATGTTGAGAATATCAGTCGAACTTAAAATTACAACGAACTGCGAACTGCATAAATGGATGACGCTAATGTCAGCCTGGTTAATATTCTATCTCGATTTCGCTGGCCTGTTCAATGGAAAATGATAGTTTTTTTACCATAGACTCATAGAGCAAATGGTCGGAAGTATTTCCCACGACAGAAAAAACAACTAGGTTAATAAACAAGAAACTCAAAGAAGTTATTTTACGCTACAGGTGTCCAGAGACATTGGTCACAAAGATCGGGTGTCATATCACGTCCGCGAAATTAGAGCAATTCTGTCACTAATGTATCATAAAGCATATCTTTACACGATTACAACAGTCACATGGTCAAGTATTAGGATTAGTGGGAACATTGAAAAGGAGCAATGCTCAAAGTGAAAGGGGTCAGATTATGGACACTGCTTTGCAGCTATTCCGACTAGTTCACAGAATAACCTCAAAGGCAAGCGCGACAGTTGGATTGTCAACATCCGAACATTTGTTGAAGCATACACACAACAGCATTTAACCTTAATTCATTTGAATAAGTTTTTGATTGATGGTTTATCCATAATGCAAAGAAACTTGCGTGCAATCGGTTATAACAAATTTTGGGTAACGTTTCACTGCTAACACAAAAGCTTTGTCAGGCCAAGTGTGATTTCTCCAGTACTTGAGAATATATGTATGAAGCACTTCGGAAATCAGGCGCTTAACATTAAAAAGTTGAAGCCAAAGTTATGTTGGCGGTATGTTGATGACACACTTGTTATCATAAAGCGGGTGCAGTTAGAGGTCTTCTTTAAATATTTGAATGATCTGGACCCACGTATTGCAGTTCGAAGCAAAATAAAATCTTACACTGGCACTCATTCATTTTTAGACACTTTTGGCACAAAATACAGATAGGAAAATAAAACTTCCGTCTATCGGAAACGATCGATACAGATGTGGTCCTACAATACAACTTTGCTCATCCAATCCAGGTCTTTAGGTGAATAGCTTCATTAATTTTCCGCAAAATATAACACCTGTACAGCCACGAAGGAGAGTGAAAACAACATCCTAGTTAAGCGAGACAACGTCTCAAAGATCACGTTTATCCGAAATTGTTTGACGGGTAAAATACCCGTCAGAAAAATCAGCGAGAATATGTCCAGATACAATGTGTATACAGTAAGTCAAAGGCACTTCCGAAGCAATAGTTCTAATCTTGAACCAAGCGTCTGTTCCATGTAAAAAATAAGAAAGAGAATAAAACCAGTTTCGACCAGGTTTAACTCAATGATACTGCACCTTTATCAAGCATTAAGAACAGCACCTACAGAAATCCATACTGTAATCGAGAAAAACCGATAGCATTCAAAGTGATTCAAAGTTGTAATGGTCTAAAAAGCATTTAGCTTAACAATAACCATAGGATGGAGTTATGAAGTATTTACAATAAACAAGAAGAACAGGGAAACTCATGTAGTGTAAATCGTATCAAAATTTGGGTTTTCTCTCAAGTATTTGTCCAAATAAGCTTAAAAAATATCCAGGTTGGCTGAGTGTGCAACAGTATAGGGAAGAGTGTTCCATGTGAAACTTACACGTACAGCATACGTATATCTTCGACAGTTCAGTCTTGGCGTGGTAATAAGCACTGTAAGTTCATGTTTCTGGCTGGCACTGGGTGGCGAGCGTGTGAAGAGTTTGCACAAGGGATGGTTAGGGACGTGCATAATGTTGTACATCAGTTTGAGGTCAACTCTAAGTCAATGACAGTAAAAGTCGAAAAAATTGAGACTCCTAAAACGTTCTTCATGTGGTTTAGCAGCTAGTCCGGATACAAGCTTTGTGGTTTGGTGGCAAATACGCTGCAGAAGATTGATGTCTTTCTGAATCCAGGGTGACTAAGCCTGAACAGCGTACTCCATCGCTGGTCTCAGATAGGTGTTCACGATACGGGGCACCGACTGATTCGAGAATCTGCCGAAAATTCGTTTCAATAACGTCAATTCTTGTGACGCCTTTTTGTATACCGCTTCGCACTGCAGTGAAGTCTTCAGATTTGAACTGGTCCAAACACCCAAATCCTTCTCTTCAGTTGTCCAGACGAGTTGGTGGGACCCAAGAGTGTAGTTGTAATTCACGGTCTTCCCAATGTTTTGGAATTTGAAGGGTAGTTTTTTCTCAGAGACCGATCGTTCAATGTGTTTAGATCCTTCTTCAAAATTTCACAGTCATCATTTGTACATATGCTTTTCCAAAGCGTGATATCGTCTGCAAATGATATAACCTTACATTTAACACGCTGGGGAATGTCGTTTGCGTAGATCAAAAACAAAATCGGTCGAAGGACAGAACCCTGGGGCACTCTGCTGTTAATTTTAAATGGTTTCGATAAGGCGCCGTCAACTCTGACTTGGCACTCCTGTCGCGTAAATAGTTTTCTAGCCCAGCAATAAGTTTTCCTGTTATCCCGTGGAATTCAAGTTTATGGATTAAAATACTATGATTGACGCGGTCGAAAGCCTTTGACATATTTAAAAAGCATGAGTGGATGGAGTAACCATTGTCCACACATTCAGTCCAGTCGTTTAAGGTGAACAAGAGATTAGATAGACATGAGTGATATTTCTATTATGGTCAGTAGTCTTGTTTTATGAGACTGCTTGTCCACGGTGATAAGAGAGGTGACCTTGTTCCCCAACAGATGATATGTTTCCCAATTATCTGGCATCGGGCATAGTTTCTCCATGCAACGTTGCGTATCTTAATCCAATTCCTTGTGCGGCTTCTCAGTTTGAAGATAAATCGTTTTTTCATTGTCTTTGGCACAAATCTGGAATGTAGGTTTATTTCATCACACAGCTTTTCTATGAAGTTTACCCAAGAACGATGCACGTCCGTGGTATCTGGTTTCCAGTCAGAAATCGTTCGAGGAGCATTGTGAAGACTATCAATATCCAGTTGTAGTTTTGTTTTGTTGATGTCATTCATTATTTCGGCTTGACAAACATAATCGAATAAGAGCACCAGGTGGCCGCTAGAACTTAATGGAGTTTCGTAGCCGAGATTTTTGACCTCGTGTTCCTCACTCGTTAGTATTAGATCCAGGACGGATGGCATGTGACCTTCTCTATATCTAGTGTTATCAAATACGTGGTTATAAAAAGGAATATCGAGGATCAGTTCTTGAAACCCATTGTTGAGCGAATTCGTCGAAAGAGCGTTGTTCTTCATAAAATTTGGAAGGTTGAAGTCTCCCACGACCAGGTGTGGCGTTTGAAATCGTGCAGCCAGAAGTCAAATTATAGCTGAGGGTTTTATGGGAACCAGGTTCATTATGACACAGAGTCTGCTCCATTCGGCTAAATTGTGCTTTTTCCTGTCGTCGAACAGTGCATCATTTGTTTCGGGAACGTTAGTGCAAATTACGCTGACACTATGGGTCTTCTTCATAGAACCACCAGCAGGTTGCACCGGTGCTGGTCGGAGAGGTAGATGACTGTTGACTGTATTGATTTTCCTCTTTACATTCACACCAGATGCTGTCTTACGTGACTTAGTAATGAAATCATCTATATGGCTCCTTTGTAGTCGCATTGAATCACCACTAATCACCAACGATGCACCACTAACCAAAGTTGACTTTTGTGGTGTTTTATCGGCGTTTGCTCTAACGCTGATTTCCGCTAGGGGCGATGATGCATGAAAAACCTGTTCATTCGCGATTATAGCAATTTCAACTCGCTGTAGACTTTGCTCTAGAGCAGACATTCGTTTTTCGATTTTGTCTTCAAAGTCTTTAGATTTCTCTAAATCGAGAGCTGATATTGTCCTACAAACGGTGTCTTTGGTGTTGTGGCGAACGCCTTCATTCGATTGTCTACAGTTCATAGAAACAAAACAAACAGATGGATGTTTCTCGTCGTTCACAAGACGCACACAGTCATCAGTCAAATTGTTCTCACATGACGCGTGTTGACGGAACCCGCAAAAAGTACATTTAACTGAAACGCTACCAACGCTTACCGGGGTTAGACATGTGATGCAGAGGTCACACGAATCCCGTGTCGCGGTCACAGCAAGATCGATCGATTTGTTTGTTTCGGCGGTGGACCTCGTTACACGTTCGCACATGTTCGTGGGCTGCGTAGGGCTTGACGGTTGATCGATAACTGGTGTTTTGCGAGTTGAGTGAGCTGCCAGTGGTTGCTGGCGTGGTTTCGGCATTGAACAAGTAATCCGCAATAACTCGGTGATTATATAAGATAGAATATGGAGCAAGGTGTCAAAACCTTCATTTTTCAATGTGATGTTTCTAATGATAGCAAAATCCACAGGGTAACTTGTTCTGCGAGAAACTTTGTACGCGTGAACAAATTGGCCTTTTCCGTCAAAACTGGTAACTTTGCTATAGTTCAACTTAAGCGATCGAAAAGCATGAAATCCGATAGGCGTCGTCGAGTGGTAGACAGAATACTTTAAACGGTATAAATCCGAGCAGATGCAACGAAGATACGGACAAAAATGTCAAAGCAACGAAAAATGCGACCGCACGCGGAATGAACGATCAAGTTTGATAGGCTGTATCAAAGAGAGCAATATATTTTCGCAGCAAAGAATCCCAGATCTTAACCATATACGACGAAAGTAGAAGTTCATTATCCTCGGTAACGGTAACAGCAAAAATCTTCGAAATAATTTTCGAAAGATATCTAACTATCTTTTGGACTATCGATATATATTCTGGCAGTGCACTGTGCTCTTCAAGTTTCCGCTAATTCATTGTAGTCACAAAACGTTCATATATAATCCAAGATGACAAATCGAACCTATTTGAGAAGACAACGCTCGTAGAAATGTAGCATCCATGCTGAATTCCGCTAAACTCAGACAAAGTTATGTTTTAACAAATTTAATATTCTCTATGATATCCATGAATATAAATGGCCAATTCCGCGAAAGAATATTCTTGTGGCCAACTTGTCCTTGTATTCGTAAGATATTGAAAAATGTGTATCAAGTATGACACATTTGCAACGTTAAAATCTGTTGATGAATAAACTTTCTATCATTTGTCTCTGATTGACTAACAGATACCCATTTATTATGAGCAATCTTGAAAAAATGGAATTTTGAATACACATCGTTCATGTGTGCTATTGTTGGATGAGGCTAGCAGCGACAGTCGCTTTGGAAGTAGAAGAATAAGAAAATGAGTCGAATTTTCAGTAATTAAATCATTTTCTTCACAAATTAAAGATAATGTTTAATGTGTAAAATCAAACAAGACTGAGCCAGACAATGTGTCACAACAGTGCAAACATGTGCAAACATGTTGTCCACCAATGTTGGATAATGTTGGTATGACCAATAGGTTCCATTTACATCTTCCATTTCATGATAATGGTTTCCATTTCGGTCTCAACCAATATCACATAATTCTGCTCCTTATAATTAATTATTTTTATAACAGTAATTTCAGCCGCTGTTCATATAAATCATAAATAGAACGTTATTATTATACGGCCAAACATATGAAAATCATATAATACTATATAGTCCTTGGAATCGAATAACATTCATTTCCCGAAATGTTTTAACAAAATGGTCTCATTTTTCAAACTTCTCAGTTTCAAAAGGTGAGTGATATTGCAAAGATTTGAAAAATTATCATTTGTGATACTTGTATCTCAATGTTTAATATTTGTGTTCGGAAAGTGAAAGCTCATGTATGTTTTCGAACGAACGCTGCTTCGTATCGTTTTCTATTGATCAAATTTTTCACAAACATGGTGAATTGGATAAATTTTGTCTCATATTAAGAGAATGTGATCCTATACCAAGTATAATATATTTTCTTATGTATACATCGATATTTTTAGCTATATGTTTGCCTTTGACGAATTATATTTTATTCACATTTTAGCTATTTGGTTCTATTAACATATTTGTGTTTTATATGATTAAGTGGATGGGAAGCAGTACAACACATATTTAAGGGTCTACAATGAACAAATTCAGGAAATTTACGTTGGTGTTGCTTCTAGTGTGAAATAGACTAGAAAATAACCTTTCGGTTCATAGACGATTTCTATCCTAACAGCTATCTTTGTATAATGGTCGTATTTATTGAATATATTTGACGAATCTGTTACCTTAGCTGATCTGGCATATGTTCTGGGTTTATTAAGAGGCCGTAAACATAAGTTGATAAAGACTCTAACATATGATAACTGAAGGGATTTTCTAAGATCGCTTGTTACATACGCACTTGTATAATCCTCGTGCTGGTAGCGCTCATTAATGATACATTTACTACAAGACCCTAAGTATATGTAAAAAATTAATCTGTTATCTCGAAAACAAGTAACTGGGGATTTCGTTTAGCATTATTACAGTGAACATAAAGAAAACCTTGTTATCTGGATTCTAGTATGAGCAATATACGGAATTTTGCGAACGGACTGAGACTTTACTTCATGTCAAGCAAACATACTAACTAGTTTGCTCGAAAACATTGCGTAAGTATTTCTGAAACACGTAAGATCGCTGCATGGAATGTTTATCCATAAATTGAACTTATCTAGAATTTGTTCATTTCCTTAACATTAACAGAATATCAATAAAAATGATTTTACCTTTACAATTGTCCCTAAATGGTCTTTGAAAAATAATTTTTCGTTCGTTTCGAAAAAGATAATCAATCATATTATATGAAACACTTGCTACTCATACATTTTCTAGGCTAAGAAATGTTCACTCTTGCCTTGACACATACGAAACATATGTTTGAGTAAAAGTCTTCCGTTAATTCAACTTGTGTATTTTTATCTTCAAAATAATTAATCGAATATTATCTTTAAGTTTAATCGTATCATTCTCATAACATATAATTCTAACAGCAAATACCGGTAAGCAAAAATTAATTTGCAATGCAAATATCTCAACAAAATCAATTAACTTTTGCGAGTGTACACGATGCTGTTATCGCAAAAATCACAAACTTGTTGATTTTCAATTTAGATTTAGATTTTTGATATATTTTTCTCAAGTGATAGCATTACTTCGGTTTGGTTATGTTTGTTTGTGTTATGTCTGTGCTGCACTGTTGTTGGCCCAGCCCGTTTGGTCAGAGAGAACGCAACCGTCACTCAACTCGTCTATTTACCGAATGCCAAGTGTATCACAAGTGAGCGAATGTGTGAATATCACAGTGAGCGAAAATCATAATTTGAATTCAAAATCGATCTTCATTGGTGATTAATCAATAGTTCGTTCACTGGCAATACAACAGGGAGCGCCCTCCTAACACCTCCCCCTTTAAGCTCGGTTGTCGTATGACTTCATTTTCGGATTCACTTGTAGGCGGGTTACTGGAATACGTCTTCGATCAGCCCACCTTCTTGGTTTGTATTCCGCGGAATTAATTTGAGGTGGCTGTTCTTCCGCTGAATTTTCATCTTCTGGGGTCTTGAAGTTGGCGAGGACAGGATAGAGATCATTTAACACTGATCTCTTAAAATAGTTTGTGCGGCAGTAGTTTTCGTTATGCCCCTTTCTGTTGCACTTCTGGCATCGGTGCTTCTTGAATGGGCAATAACGCGCAAAATGCCATTCATCACATTGGCAGAACTGGGATGGGAGCTTGGTGTCTTGATCGACACAATGATCATTCTGTCGGCTACTTTGGTGCTTGACGGCTAACACCACTGGCTCATTCTGGCGTGGGTTTTTGCTCGACCAGCGCAGTGTCACGCTTCAAATTTAGTAGCCTCTGGCATTCGGTTGTTGGCGTCATGTTGATTTTCGGATTTTGATCGAGTAGTGACGGTAGTCTCGTGCGAATCTCTTGATCCTTCTCTGATTGCAGACCACATACTTTTCCTGCATAAGTTACAAATTCATCGCAATCCTGCTTGATCAATTTCATGCAGTTATACCGTCTGTTAAATAAGGAAGACTGTTCTTCAAAAATTTCTTTGAAAATTGATTGACAAATATATTTGAATCTCTTGAACCGAGATTCGAAGGTGAGACCGCTTTCTGGGTCGTAATTGAATTTGGGGATGCTGTTGATGATTGCATCCACCACTGGGTTTTGTACGTCAGTCTTCTTGTCTTGATAAATAACTCAGTTTTTTCAAAAGTGTCTGCATCAAACGGGCTTGAGCTTCTTCGAATTGGCGTTGCTGTTGCGGAAGTATTGATTTTACTTCTTCCGATGTGGTTGCTATTTCGAATTGCTGGGTTATTTTATCCCATCCCCGTCGCCAAGTTGTTATGTCTGTGCTGCACTGTTGTTGGCCCAGCCCGTGTGGTCAGAGTGAACGCAACCGTCACTCAACTCGTCTATTTACCGAATGCAAAGTGCATCACAAGTGAGCGAATGTGTGAATATCACAGTGAGCGAAAATCATAATTTAAATTCAAAATCGATCTTCATTGGTGATTAATCAATAGTTCGTTCACTGGCAATACAA
>JACCGJ010023253.1:0-13426 GCA_013407085.1 Atriophallophorus winterbourni
ACTTTCCCGCTCCCCCCTCATGTGTTACAAGCATTCAACGGTCTCAAAGCGGAACTTGAAAATGCTGCTGTTGTATCAATTGACCCCAAAACACCGTTGACAGTGGAGACAGATGCATCTGACATTGCTATAGCTGCAACCTTAAATCAAGAAGGGAGGCCTGTCGCCTTCTTTTCTAGGACATTATCGCCTTCTGAAAAAATCATTCATCAGTCGAAAAAGAAGCTTACGCTATCGTCGAATCTTGCCGTAAGTGGAGACATTACCTCATTGGAGTTCACTTCAAACTTATAACAGATCAACGCTCTGTGGCATTTATGTTTGATGAAAAACATAAAAGCAAGGTTAAAAATGATAAAATTTTACGTTGGCGCTTAGAATTATCGGAATTTCGTTACGATATTGTGTATCGGCCTGGTAGGGACAACCAGGCGGCTGACACTTTGCCAAGAGCTACGTGCGCCTCAACACAGTCCTCGGATCTGAAATCACTCCATGATGCCTTGTGCCACCCAGGTGTTACACGTATGTTACATTATTTCCGATCAAAAAACTTGCCGTTTTCCACTCAAGAAGTAAAACAAATGACTTCCGGATGTAGCGTGTGTGCGGAAGTTAAACCAAAATTCCATAAACCTGATGCTGCTCATCTCATCAAAGCTACGCAACCATTTGAGAGATTGAGCATAGACTTCACAGGACCTATTCCTTCGAAAACTCGAAATACATTCATTCTGACTATAGTAGACGAGTATTCACGATTTCCATTTGCCTACCCATGTCCCGATACTTCCTCTGCCACTGTACTGAACTGTCTCTATCAACTCTTTTCTCTATTCGGATTTCCCGCGTATGTTCACTCGGATCGTGGTTCTGCTTTCATGTCCAATGAAATCGAATCGTTCTTACACAATCGCGGTGTTGCAACTAGCAGAACAACTCCGTATAACCCCCAAGGTAATGGCCAAGTGGAACGTCTTAACTCCACTCTTTGGAAAGCCATAAACTTAACCCTAAAATCCAAGCATTTGTCCCTAGACAGCTGGGAATTCGTACTTCTCGAGGCGTTGCACTCTGTCCGTTCGTTGTTATGTACTGCTACAAACGTAACTCCTCACGAAAGTTTTATGAGTTTCAATCGAAGAGCCGCAACAGGAACGTCCATTCCCAGTTGGCTTTCACCAGGAACTACCGTTCTTTTAAAAAAAGTTTGCTCGTCCTTCAAAGTACAGTCCTTCAGTTGATGAAGTAGAAGTTTTGGAATGTAATCCACGGTATGCACATGTGCGTCTCCGTAATGGCAAAGAACAAACTGTTTCTTTGCGACATTTGGCCCCACGTGGTGATGAACAATCAAATGAAATGCAGACTGACTTTGTCTCTCACAATGACAATACCGACGAAGATGACCATTCAACGATTTCTCACGAAGATGAATCTAACGTCGGCACTCCTTCAACATACGAACTTTTAAAAGAGAACCAACAGAGACTTCATCCATATTCCCTTCGAAATCGAGAGGCATAGTGTTCAGCAACATGTTCATTTTGCAGCGAGGAAGAATGTAGTGATTCATTAACTCACCTTTTGCTCGTATATATATCTCACGTCTCTCCTTTTCTGTTACAGCTCCTGTATTCCAGTTTTAGAAGATTAAAGCCTATTCTACGGCCTTTGTCTCTTAATATCTCTGAACGTTGAAATCATATAACACAACAATGAATTACCAAATGATTTAGAGAATCCCGCCGACCTCTGGAATCTGACGGCTGACTATTTTCCGTTGTATATACAGAGACATATTGCGTGGAGAAAAACTCAGATTTCATATCATCTCGATCAACCTAGGCTTTCCCTAATTGCTTATTTGCATAAGCTATCGAGAGACGTTTTCGTCTTTTGGGTACACTTCTAAATGACTTAGCCATCCAGGAGGCCACTGGCCCATGGCCGAGACAAAACCAGCGGCAGACAAGATTCGGTAACATTTGTGATATTAGACGAAAACGTTTTCAACATTTCGAATGGCGTGTCAGGAGGCGTTGACCAATATAACTGATTTGCGAATGACACGGGTGTCGTATATCATTCTGTCTGTTTATGTTGTACTGCCTCTTTATATTATGAACTCGTAATCATATATAAAAGCATCCCTTTCCTTTTATAGCCGTATACTATCAACAAGTTGTTTAAAACACAAATCGAGGATCTACGAAGTATTAAAATGGACCATAACACCTTATCTCAAGCGGTTCCCACCCCTTTGTGAAATACCTGCACTTCATAATCTTAAAACACAAGAACGCATCGTTGGTATGTTTGCCTATTATTATCAGTGGATCAGACACTTTTCTGATAAAATTTCTAAACTGAATCCAAATCGAACATTCTTAATTCCCGACGATGTACAACATTCTTAAATCTGAAGTCAGAGCTGGAGAACGCAGTTATAATCACACCCGAGGTTGGCGAAACTATCGCAGTTGAAACCGATGCTTCTGTTACAATCATAGCCACCACGTTTAATCAGAGAGATAGGCCAATTGTTTTCTACTCAGGAACACTAACCCAACGTTGAAAATACGTGGCAAGTAGATAGATATGTGCAATGCGGCTAGTTTCAGCATCTTAAAGTGGATGCCGTCGAGTCCTGGTGAAGCGTATTGCAGTAGACATGAAATCTTCTTGTGGACCACAGCGATGGATGCAACACGTCCTTCTGCTAAACAACAGAAAAACCCTAAGCAGAATCCTCGCGATGGTAGAATGACATTGATCTGCACAAACGTGCCCGAATCCAAGTCGCCGTGTTTTAAAGAACGCCTATCCGAAGACTTTTCGCAATGGGATCAAATTTGCCGTACCCTTCAGGTTTCCTCGGAAGCTGATAGCGTGGTGCGGTTGTCCAGGCCTCCGAATTCGTACCACCTAGGAGAACCCAGACAGTCCGTTGAAGCAGCTGAAACCGTGCTTCTCTCCACGTACGTACTTCGCAAATCCCCTACTCCAATCCGCATCTTCGCCGACCTACCATGGGCAGTACGGCAAGCCAAGAAAAAGCCGTCATTTGACTGGAAGCAGGATAATGACAAACGTAGTATATACGTACACGGCATTCCTGAGCTTTCCGACGCCGACGAATCCAAAAACAACATTCACGACTGTGAGCAATGGCGATATATACAGCAGCAATCTGACATGACCGCCACACTCAAAACGTCGCTAAAACGCCTACCCAAGTCACCGAACTATAAAGGCAATGCCCCCCGAATTACGAAAATAACATTTCAGTCGGAAATTATGGTCACGTCGGCGCTCGACTGTTGGTATGCGAACCGATGAAAAGCTCCATCAGAAATTCGCCTTCGTTCGTCTATCGATACCAATCGGATTAGATCCGAGCCAAAAATTACCGACCCAACACCCGAGGTCGAACAACCGGAATTACGTAAAGCAGCCGCCTCAAAAAACCTACCACAGCCGATCCCTTTCGGATCGGCTTCTTAGGTGTTACACCTCACGACGCCCAACGCAACCGCCATCACAGAAACCTGGTTGACCCCAACCATATTGGATACTGAACTAATGCTCCCAAACATGCTGTCATTCCGCATTGATCGTAAGACTAGGGGCGGAGGTGTCCTACTGTATTACAATCAAGCACTACGCTGTGAAGAGATCGAAGATCCTGATCTGTCTGTTCCTGACACTTTGTGGTGTAGAGTTTTCTTGCAGCGCGACGACGTAGTCTTGTTGGGTGTGATCTACCGCCCTCCAAATGCGGATTCTCGTACAGACTCTTTTTTGTTGGCTGCCATCCGACTCGGACTTTCTCAACACTTCACGCATGTCCTCATAATGGGAGACTTCAACTCTCCGGGTGTATCGTCAGGCTCGCCCAGCCATCAGTTTGGACGTGACTTTTCAGAATTGATTGCTACCCATCCATTGTACAGCCATGTCAACGAACCGACACGATTATGCGGCCACCAGATCCCGTCTACCCTCGATCTGATACTCACCAACGAAGAACTGATGTTCGAAAACATGATGATCGAACCACCACTGGGTCATGCTGATCATGCCGTGCTGATATTTGACTACCTCTGCTACTCTCATTATGAGGATTACGAACTACACGCTACTGCGTGAGCTTGTTGCCGCGAACACGTGGGACTTGCTTCATACTACGCAACTTGACACTGCTTGGAATTCTTTTGTTACACGATGGCACACATTACTTGACCTATCATCGACGATGAAGGCAATACCAACGAAACGCGACCGACCGACAATTAGAAGCCGGACCAAAAAATGATTGCGCTACGGAATCTGGCATGGCATACTTTCTCCCGATGCCCCACCTCAGATAACTGGGAATTCGACCGATAATTGCGAAACCAGTGTACATCTCTCAAACGTAATGATCAATTCCTTTATCAACAACAGCTAACTTTGAGACTTCTAGACAACCCTAAGCTGCTATATAAGGAGATCAACGCTCGGAGGAAAGTGAAAACAGGTATCCCTTCGCTCAAGACACCCTCGGGTCTATCCACGTCACCTGAAGAAGTCGCCAGTACGTTGGGCGCGCAGTACGCTCCCATCTTTCTTGCTGCCCCTAAGTCCGTAGTCATACTTGCACCACTGTTTCCTGTGCCTTCATTGAGCTCAATCATCTTCAGCCGCGACGCCGTCTACCACAAATTGACCCACCTGCGACAGAATAGCTCCCCGGGTATAGATCACATACACCCAAAAGCTTTGAATGCAGTCGCAGCATATATCTCAAACGATCTGGCGCTATATTTCCAGCGTTCACTCGACTCAGCTGAAGTCCCACAAACTTGGAAACAAGGCTTGATCACTCCGGTCTTTAAAGGAGGCGACCGCACCTTACCAGCTAATAACCGCCCGGTGACCCTGCTGTCTGTGATCTCAAAGGTCATAGAAAGTATTATAGCTGACACTATCACACGCCACCTTGAGGAAAATCACATCCTTGCTCATGAACAGCATGGTTTCCAGCCAGGACACTCCTGCATATCCAACGTCCTGCTGGCCAGAGACGATTAGACGAAATCCGTGGACTGCCGGGTGGCAGTTGACGTGGCAAATCTGGATTTTGCGAAAGCTTTTGATAGAGTTGATCACCTTATTCTCATTCAAAAGCTACGCCACTACGGAATCGATGACCCCTTGTTGACGTGGATCAGCCGATTTCTGCAAGATCGCACATAGTGTGTGCGCGTCAAAGACGCCTATTCAGACTGTTTCCCGGTAACCAGTGGAGTTCCGCAAGGATCCGTACTCGGACCCACTCTCTTCCTTATATTCATCAATGATATCAGCATGATCTTATCAAGCTCATTTTTACTCTTCGCGGATGACCTCAAGGTTTGGCGTCGTATATCTAGCTTCGAAGATCATCAAATCCTGCAACGTGACCTCTACCGCCTCTACCAGTGGTCATTAGAACACAATTTACCGTTCAACTCAACAAAATGCCACATTCTGGCCATTCGATACTCTGTTCGTTACGCTTATCACTTGGGGGACGAGCTTTTGCACCATGTGGACCAGGTAAGCGACCTCGGCGTCATCGTACAGAAAGATTGGGTTGCTTACATCCGCCCACCGCTCGAATATGCAGTCAGTGCGTGGCATCCGTGGCTCCAACAAGACATGAACGCCCTCGAACAGCCACAACGGCGAGCAACAAAGCTTATCAACGGCCTTCAAAACATGTCCTACGAAGAACGGCTGCAGTATAGCGGCCTCTTCTCAATCCGCTACCGACTCCTCCGCGGAGATTTGCTTTTGACCTTTCGCATTCTCACAGAGAATCAGCACCCTTGCAAGTCTCTGATGCCTCTATCCAATCGACGTAATCATCGTGGGCATAATCTCAAGATTGCTCATCAGAACAGCCGATTGAACATTCGAAGGTATTTCCTACCCCTTCGCATATGCCGTGTCTGGAACGCTCTCCCGCCGGAGATGGTATGTGCTGAGTTACTGTCTTCGTTTAAGCAACGCCTGGACAAACACCTATGGCAATCAACTTTCAAGTGACTTTTGTTTATCTTTCGCCATTCCGATCTACCCCATTATACTACCACTCACATATCCTTAAACGACGAACACTTTTTCCAGTCTTTTCTCCTCCGTTTAAAAGCATCAACGTTGCTCACGCCAGTAACCGTCCGCAAGTCCGTCATGCACTGGAGAACGTGGTAGGAATGTGTTGTACAAACTCGACAGTGTCTTGGGCTGACACTTCTCCCTATAAAAAGCCACAAATGTCCGATCAAGGTGTATGCTATACGCGAACATGGCCCGTTATAAGGCTTATTTGCCTCCGTTTTCTCTCATCATGTATGCTTTTTAGCACGCTTTGTGCGACGCTCTGTACACACCACCCAGTGGTTTCTTACAAGCTATCAGCTTTTATTACCACAATAAAACTATTGACTATTAGGGGTACACATTATTTCCGGCATTTCCTGTACGTCATGTGAGGGAGAAGAAAAATGGGAGGAGTTTGTAGGATAAATATGGTTGAAAATTGGGGCGTAGTGTTCAGACAACAGGTTGGTGGAACAGGCCTAGATCAGTAAACAGCGGCTCTTAGGACGAGGTTTGTAGTAGACTGACCACTAGACTGACCATTGAAGTAATCCATGAAAAAGACAACGGTGAATGTCAAGACAACATGATCGCTGTGGCCCAGTGGAGGGTTAGAGGAAAGTTTTGAGTGAGATTTGGCACCAAAGAACATCAGAGTCAACCAACGCAGGGTCAGATAATGGTTCGCAGCGAAGCGATTCGTGATGATAGAACATCACTCCATCTTATGATTCACCCTGTCATCCTGGTGTCACTTGCAAGATTCACTTCGCCCGTTCACGCAATTAACCTTATTCTGTTGACGATATACAACGAATGACCAGCTCTTGTCGAATTTGTGCCGAAGACAAAGTTAATTTTTTCAAGCCACCACGTTGACCTAATAAATAGTCAATAGTCAAGGCCACACAACCTTTCGAGCGCTTGAGTATCGATTTCAAGGGACCTCTCCGGATGTCATCCTATATTCTTTCTGGGCCAGGGTATTTATTCATATCGAATAAATTTTGTGATTTTCTCCACTCGAAAGGTGTAGCAACAAACCACTCTACCCTATACAATCCACAGTCAAATGGTTGTAGCAAATTGTAATTTTACTTTCTTTTTAATTGCACTTCCATTTCCATCAATGTTTGTTTTATTCAAACATTATTCCAGAATATACTTTTTCCGCGCGCGTTCCTCTTCTAATTGATTTTCGTGGTGCTGCGTGTTTGCGAATCACGACGGTTAACAGCAAAATTGACTTTCGTCACATTTTTCAGCTTCGCAATTCTAATTGCTGATCAACGCGATACACCGGAGTTTGGAGCTGGAATATTTTTGTGTGTGAATATTTGCATCGGACATTGAATTTTCACTTTTCGTGAGTTCGTTCCTTTGTCCATTTTTACTATAACATTTTCCGGTTATATATTTTTGCATTTATTCACTACATAATTGGTGAGCCCGAGCACTACCTAATTGGTGAGCCCGTATTCCACTTTTCGCTCAGAACTCCCTTTATTTTCTCAATTTTGCTATAATGTCGTCTGAACTTAACGAATCGCAAATGAACGTTATCAGCTGTAACACGCCAGCATTTGACCCTGCAAACCCGCGCGTGTGGTTCACTTAAATAGAGGGTATGTTTCGTTTCAGACGGATCACGAAACAAGACGTCATGTTTTCTTTCGTACAATCTCAATTACCGTCCTACATCGCGAAAGAAGTATTAGACGTTCTTGACCCAATGCCCTCCATTTCGCCTTACGACACGCTGAAGGCTGCTGTGCTCAAGCGTACTATCTCCTCTGACGAAGCCAGGCTAAAACAACTGCTGGCTGGTGTAGAACTAGGCGACAAAACCCCTTCACAGCTGTTACGTCACATGCGTTCTCTGGTGGGCAACACAAAGTTAGACGATTCCGTATTACAGCAACTTTGGTTGAACTGCCTGCCACACAGCATCACCGCCATCCTTGCCGTGTCGGTCGATAAAGTCTGTCTCGACACATTGACCGAACTAGCAGATAAAATTCACGAACGCATCGACAGAACCAGCGTCAATCAAGTTTTAGAAGGTGGTAACATCTCAAAGCTTGAAGCCACCGTGGCCATGCTAACTAAGGAGCTTGCATCCTTACAGCTTATCATTTCCAACATGGAAATTCCACTCAGCCAATCCTGGGAGCTTCCAAACCTTGGACGTATTCATTGATAACTTTCTACTGCAATACCGTAATGCCGTTCATTGCACGACCAGAAAGAGCCCAGCCAAGTTGTTCAAATCCAGGACACTCCGAACTACCCTACACCGAATGGATTCGAGTGATGTGATTTATTTCAGAGGAAACGACTTGAGACCCGCTCATGGCATCGTCACGCGACAGATCGGAAATTCAATGATTGAGATCACTGACCTAAAGGATGCAAGTGTGCACCAACGTCACAAAAGTCAAGTACAATTCAAAAGGTCAGTAGAGGAAAACATCAATCAGGAATCAACGCATTAACCAGAACCAAGTGTGAAACCTCAGGATTCAACTGCTCTTAGAAGGTCTACGAGGTTGGCGAATCGGAACAACGCAACAATTTCGAGGGGGGAAGGTTGTGGTGTGGTTCCGCAAATCCTTCCCACCACGATGCAAGCTGAGCTGGTTAGCTGAACTCTCCTCTAACAGGATGTCAAGTTTCGATTGCCGATAATGCCATATTGATTTATCGATTTCCTGTTATCCTTTTCACTCGCATTCCGCCGATTTTCCGTTCGATAATTCAGTGAACAATATTCATCTATTGAATACAATTTTGGTACATAATCAACTCACCCGTTAAACACATTACATTCTGTTTGCCGTGCCGTGACTTCTCAATTCGATTTCAGTTGGGATTCGCATTTCAATTCAATTCCATTACATAGTGTTTACGGGGTACTTGTTTCTTGGGCGTGGGAGATTTCATGGATGTCGTAATCGAGGAGACCTTTGAAGTAACCGACAAGAAGCAGCCTCAAAAAGCGTGACTGGGAGAGTGTTTCACTGACTGCAAACTCTCATAGAGAAAAAGCTGTGTCGACATTCAAGCCTGCTTTGTTGATGTAACAGTTTGAGCTAATATCCTCGGAGGTTAGTGCTTGGAGAGGGAACGGATAGGGCGTTGCATGGATGGGAGGGGTCAGTCAAGATCCGGTGGGTAAGTAACATGTCACCGCGGTGAAGACGGTAGGTAACGGAGAATACATCTAAACCGCTCAACCTTTCCTCATAAGACATGTTGTGCATACCACGGACGAGCTTTGTCGCAAGTCGCTGGGCTTTTTCGAGAAGGGACACGTCTTTGCATAGCCAACGCTGCCAAGCCTTACAGCGTACTCCAAGTGTGGATGGATGTAGACATTCAGCAATGTCGGGAAGAGAAACCGGTCAACCATGCTGAAAGCGCGGCGAAGTAAACAAATGTTGCGATTGGCTGCTGTTGCTGCGGCTCGTTCGCATTGCGTGGTGCAACCGAGATCGTGCTGGATGATGATACCGAGATCTTTTTCTTGTCGAACACTCTGAAGTACTGTTGAGCCCAAAGTGTAAGCGACGGGATCTGAGTGTCAGATTGGGAGAACGCAACACTTAGAGGTGTTAAATGGGAGATGATTCCTTGAACGATCTAAGTCATCTTGGAAAGCATGTGAATCCCTTGGCGATTTGAGTGAGCGCCAGATTTGGACATCGTCCGCAAATAGGAGGAACGGCGATCCAATGTTCCGGCCAATATTATTGATGAAAATGATAAAGAGTCTTGGATCATGAACGGAGCCTTGTGGCAGACCGCACTTGATTGGGAAGCGGGCAGAGTAGCAGTCACGCACACGAACACAGAGGGAGCGGTCGCGAATGAAGTACTCCATCCAGGACACTAAGGATGACCTAACACCGCATGAAGCGAGTTCAAGTAAAAGAATGCCGTGGTGGACGCGATCGAATTCCTTTGTTGAGGAACTATTATTATTTTCCTCAAGAAATCATTATAACTTATAACTCATTATAATTTATGATTCTCGATTCTTATTGGTCCATTTTGTCGGCCATAATGTTTCAGTGTATAAATACACACGAGCGGCAGCCTAATGGCTTTTTGGTCAGAGACGCTAAAGCTCTTTGTCTGAACGGCCTGCCTTTGTTCTTGCTACGCGTAGTGTTGGGTTAGTTATTCCATTGGGACTAACGACATAAAGGTTTTCAGTGTTAAACATTTTGGGTAATTAATACTTGGGTTCTACTCAGGTAATATATAACATTATTGGCGACGGGGATTTCAATTTTTTTCATATGGATCAGAGTAAATTAGAAATTTTGCTCGAACAGCAAATGAATTTGATGAAATTATAAATTCAAAGTAAAATTCCAGGTACTCTAGCGAGCAGCAGTGCTCCACCATCCGTCGATGGTATTGCTAATAATATCCATGAATTTAATTTCGACGCTGATGTCACGTTCGAGACGTGGTGCTGTAGGTATGGAGATTTATTCCCCGTAGATTTTGCAACACAGGACG
Source organism: Atriophallophorus winterbourni (assembly GCA_013407085.1). Taxonomy (NCBI): domain Eukaryota; kingdom Metazoa; phylum Platyhelminthes; class Trematoda; order Plagiorchiida; family Microphallidae; genus Atriophallophorus; species Atriophallophorus winterbourni. Next base: position 10,660 of record JACCGJ010023253.1, read on the forward strand.
ATTCATGGAAAGTTAGACTCCTACTTCGCAAACTTGGCTTCAGTAAACTCGATAAATATTGTAACATTATCTTGCCACAAAACCCACGCGACCGTTCAGTCACACGGACGGTCGGAACACTGAAACAACTATTTGGAGACAGGTCATCACTCTTTAACACACGTTATCGATGCCTAAAACTGGTTATGCAGGAATCCGACGATTTCTTAACACACATGCGAGCGTTTTAAGCTTCGTTCAGTAACGGATGATCAATTTAAATCACTGATATTCATTAGCAGTCTCCAGTCTTCCAGTTTTACAGATATCAGGACCCGGCTCCTTAATCGACTGGAACAAGACCACTCACTTACGCTCCAAGCAATTGGCGACGCATATCTTCGATTGGAAAATCTTCAACGGGATTCGAATATGGTCCACCTTGGAGACCATGGCAAACTTGCGGTGCACACAGTACAAAAGAAAATGCCCATTCTTGGCCCGAATCAACCCGGTTCCCAGAAACCAACTCCATCTTCGCCAGGATCCAAAAAGTCTCCTTCTGCGTGTTGGCTATGCGACGCATGGCATTTCGTCAAATTTTGCCCGTTACAGCAACACCGTTGTCAACTATGTTACATCGTTGGTCACAAGGATGGTTTCTGTCAACAGAGTATTGGTCGCTCGAGGTCTTCTTACAAGCCTCCGAAAAAGTCTCTCAGTCTTTTTTCTACGTTCCAGGTCAACGCAGCCGATCGGAAAAAATCCGTAATGGTCCAAATCAACGGTAAATCTGTTCGATTGCAGTTGAACACTGCATCGGACATTACGTTCATTTCTCAAAAACTCTGGCGGAAACTTGGTTCCCCAGAACTTAAATCTACGACACAGATCGCCACAAGTGCCTGTGGAGGTTCCGTACAGCTGACTGGACAGCTACAATGCCAAATCTCATTCGGAAGCTCAACGGTCGTGGGCACGTGCTACTTGTCTAATTTACAACTTAACCTGTTTGGTCTCGATCGGTTCGATCTTCTCGATTTGGCTCGCCTTCCGATCAATGCAATTTGCGATCGGGTACAAGCAACCGAAACATTTCTGCAAAAGCAAGACGCGACAATGCTTGAACATGCAACCGTGTTTAAAAACGAACTTGTAATGTAACAAGGCGCAAGCTAATCTTCATATAAAAAAGACGCAAAGCCTGTATTCCGACTGAAACGACCTGTGCCGTATGCATACCTACCACAATTCAAAGCTGAACTTCAAAGGCTACAAGAGCAAGGTGTTCTGGTTCCAGTAACATTCTCTGCCTGAGCAGCACCCATCGTTGTCGTTAAAAAGCCGAATGTATCCATCCGAATATGCGCCGATTTTTCAACTGGTTTAGATGCCGTTTTGGAAACTCATTACTACCCATTACCTGTCGCAAATGATTTGTTCACAATGCTCAATGGTGGTAAGTACTTCGCAAAGCTCGACCTAGCTGACGCCTATCTGCAGATCGAAGTTGCACCTGATTCACGAGAACTGTTAACGATCAATACCACAAAGGATTGTTTCAGTATCAGCGTCTACCTTTTAGTGTGAAGACTGCTCCAGCCGTTTTCCAGCAACTGATGGACACCATTATGTCTGGCATCCCAGGTGTAGCCGCATACCAGGACTATCTACTCATTGTCAGTTTCTCCGAAGAAGAACTCGATGGTCGGATCAACCAGACGTTGAAACAGTTCACTGAAAGTGGTTTACGCCTTCGTCTAGAGAAATACCCGTTCTATATGAAATCAATAAAATACCTTGGTTTCATTTTCGATCGAAGTGGACGTCACCAAGACCCTGGCAACATACAATCAATCCAGCAGATTCCGGCTCCAAAAGATGTTGCATCCCTGCGATCATTCCTTGGCTTAATCAGTTATTACAGCGCACTACTGCCATCACTCCATACTGTGCGTCCACCGTTCAATCGACTTATTCAAAAAGATGTCCCATGGAATTGGTCACGCGAATGCAAAACAGCTTTTATGGAGCTAAAACCACTGTTACCATCAAAGATGTTACTGACGCACTACGGATATGGTGTTGGTGCTCTAATGCTTCACAAGTTTCCCGATGGAAACGAAAAGGCGATTATGCATGCTTCACGTTAATTGACTCCAGCCGAACGCAACTATGGGCAAATCGAAAAAGAAGCATTAGCTCTCATTTTCGCGGTCGAACGATTCCACAAGTTAATCTGTGGTTGCCACTTTACGTTGCTAACCAACCACAAGCCCTAGACATCAATATTCGGCTCGAGAAAAGGTATACCAGCACATTCTGCAAACCGGTTACAACGATGGTCTTTCATACTTTTGGGATACGATTTCGATATACAATATCGCCGTTCCGAAGATTTTGGTTAAGCGGACGCGCTGTCCCGCCTTATCCCGGTTCGAGATCAACCAGACGAGGATACAATCATTGCATGCTACTCCATCGAGCAAGCTATGCAGCGACAATTTGATGACGCAGTGCGGGGATTGCCTGTCAAAGCTGAGGACATTAAACAATGTACGCAAACAGACGAAACTTTGTTGCAAGCAATCACCTATACTCACTGTAGTTGGCCAAAAGTTACGCCTGCTGGGGAACTATCGCAATTCTACCAAAGACGCGAGTCGCTTTCAATTATTGACGAATGCCTAATGTTCAGTGATCGCATTGTTGTTGCAAAGAATCAACGCAATCCTTTCCTTCGACAATTCCACAATGGGCACCCGGGCATTCAACGCATGAAGGCGAT
>JACCGJ010023257.1:0-15073 GCA_013407085.1 Atriophallophorus winterbourni
GCACGTTAATGTTTATCCGCTGCAAAACCGGACGCCAGATTGTGGAGATATCAGCCCCATCCACCTTATTGACTGCATTCTTACCGGCCTTTATTATCTCAACCGCCTCAGCGTGAAGTCGTTCAATGTATGGTTTTATTCCCCGTCTTATCACTTTTAGGTTGTGAAAATAATCGCTGTGACCTGTGTCCAGCACGTGTTCAGCTAGTGCTGAATCTCTTATCAGTGATTGATACGCACTGGGATTGCGTGGCTGCTTACCGATTTGATTTTTGTGTTCACTTATCCTAGTTCTGGGTTTTCTGGATGTTTGCCCGATATATACTTCCGAGCAACCTTTGCAGTTGATTTTATATACGAAATTCGTCGCGCAGCCTGAAGGTGTTTTTCCTTGAGATGCTTTAATAAGGATCTGAGTGTCCTACCCCTTTTATACGTTACTCATATACCTGCGTTATTCAAGATTCGACTTATCCTCCCTGACGCTTCCTTAACGTAAGGTATAGAAACTGTTGCACGCCAAACGTTTTCCGTTTTGGGTGCTGGGTATTTAACCCGTTTCATTTGGCGTTTAATTAGACTCTTAGGGTAACCATGATCACCAAGTCGACGGCTAACTTCTTGATGGGCTCGCTTTTTATCGGTAGCATCGTTGCACAAGCGTTCGACTTTGTAGAACAGCGATTTCACAACTGAATTAAATACTTTTTGGGGGTGCGCTGATGAGTACCGCAAGACCGCATCTGTGTCGATTGGCTTACGATAGACCGTAGTGCTTATTTTACCATTCTGCTTTCTCGCGAGACAGTCTAAGAATGGAAGTGTCCCTTCTGTCGACTCAATCTCCTTTGTAACTTGGATTTTGGGATTCAAGTTTTTAAGGTAACTATGGAATGCTTCCAATCTGCCACGTTTCATGATGACGAATGTATCATCGACATAACGCCACCAAATCTTTGACCGGAGAGCTAAATTTTTAGAGCTAACTCTTCAAAATGCTCCATTTACATATCCGCTAACACTGGGAAAATAGGTGAACCCATCGCTAAACCTTCCTTTTGCTTAAATAAATGTCTGTTGAACAAGAAGTGGTTCATATTCAGACAAATCGCTATACCGTTGACGATTTGCTGTACACTCAAGTTTGTACGATCTGTCAATGTCGCGTCTGAATTAAGTGCATTTTTTGCTCATTCTAGAGCGCTCGTGGTGTCCACATTCGTGAACGAGGCACTTACATCAAAGCTAACCATTGTCTCATCTTCGTCGAGCGTTATTGTACTCAAACGAAATCAAAAGAGTTCTTAATGGAATAATCCCTGTTCCCGACTAGCGGTTTCAACAAATGAACGAGATGCTTCGCTAATTCGTGGGTTGGGGATCCAATGCCATCCACAATAGGTCGCAGAGGGACGCCCACCATATGTATCTTTGGGAGCCCGTAGAACCTAGGGGTCTGAGCAGATTTCGAGTATAGGCTGAACCATAATCCCTCACCAAGTTCCTCCTTAATTCCACGCAAGTATCTCGAAATCACCCGCTTAAGGTTATTCATAATCGACGTGGTTCTCCTGCTGTCAATAACTTCATAGGGACCTTCAGCAAGGTGTGATTTAACATTATTTCTATAATCACCTTTTGAGAGTATCACTGTGGTCTTGCCTTTGTCGGCTCTAGTGATCACTATTCCCTCTTCTTTCCGCAGATTAAGAAGTGCTCGCTGTTCATCTTGTGTAAGGTTACACCTTTCTGGCTGTTGTTTCTTAATAATACTGGCTGTACAGTTTCGTAGTGCGACTGCCTGTGTTTCCGGTAGCTGAGTTAAGGTAGAGTCTACGCATGGAATGATATCTTCAGGTTTTAAAACCTTTGTACTTAGTGAGAAGTTTAAACCTTTTTCCAACAATCATTGTTCGGTCTGCGAGAGCGGCCTATCTGATAAGTTAATTACTTTAGAATACTGTTTAGCACTGTTATTAAAAGAACTAGTAGAATTACATTTATCTTTAGATGTTAAAAGAGTGGCGAACTTATGTTTCTGTTTCTCTCTAATTTGCACCGTCTGTGTGGCCAAGACCTCGGCGTGTTTTCCACAGATTTTGCTGAAATCCACATCAGATAACTCCGCTCGCAATTCGGACTTCAACTTGGAGGTTTTCGAACGCGCGTGTGTCAGGTTTTTGTTGGCCCCGTGAATCCTTTGTTTTGGAAAAACTTTGGATGCGGTTTCGGCATCCTTCCTTGAATTGCGTGAATTATCTGGAGGTGCGACCACCAGATCCCTTGGTATGACTTTGTCGTGTTGACATCTCAGGTTGAAGACGCGATGATTCGTCCATCTGGCTTCTACTTGAGCTGTTCGTACCAACTCACTGGCCAATTTGCGAACTCGTGGTTCGTAGGAGTCAGCAATGTAATGGAAAATGTTTGTGACCGATCGGGGAATCATAATCATGAAAAAATAAAGTTTGTAATGAATCGGTGAGAGTAGTTTAGTGGTAACGCTTCGCTTCTGACACAGAAGCTTCGTCAGACCAAGGGTGTCAGTACGAACAGAGATCAAGCTTAAATTACATTCACCTGACCAATCATAAACCGGTTAAGAACTGCACAGTCCATGGTGGGTTCTGCGCTCGTTAAGAAGGACAGGCGCGTTCAATATCAACTGACGCACCACCACCCCTACGTGTCGTATAATCACTTAATTGTTTTAGTCTTGGCATGTGTGAATGACATCTGCTGACCGATTAGCTCGGTGCGCGCACTAGGGGTCACGCATGTTAATGTTTATTCGCTGCAGAACCGGATGCCAGATTGTGGAGATATCAGCCCCATCCACCTTATTGACTGCATTCTTACCGGCCTTGTTATCTAAACCGCCTCAGCGTGAAGTCGTTCAATGTATGGTTTTATTCCCCGCCTCATCGCTAATACGTTGTCAAGATCAACGCTGTGACCTGTGTCCAGCTTGTGTTCAGCTAGTGCTGAATCTCTTGTCAGTGATTGATATTCACTGGAATTGCGTGGCTGCTCGCCGATTCGATTTTGGTGTTCACTTATCCTAGTACTGAGTTCTCCGGATGTTTGCCCGATATATACTCCCTGCAACTTTTGCAGTTTATTTTATTACGCAATTTGTCTTCACACCTGGCCAGTGATGCAAGTGATTCAAAGTTGTAATGGTCTAAAAAGCATTTAGCTTAACAATAACCATAGGATGAAGTTATGAGGTATATACAATAAAAAAAGAAGAACAGGAAAACTCATGTAGTATAAATCGTATCAAAGTTTGGGTTGTCTCTCAAGTATTTGTCCAAATTAGCTTTAAAAATATCCAGGTTGGCTGAGTGTGTAACAGTGGAGGGGAGGGTTTTCCATGTGAAACTTACACGTACAGCATACGAATATCTTCGACAGTTCAGTCTTGAAGTGGGAATAAGCACTGAAAGTTCGTGTTTTCGACTGGCACGGGGTGGCGAGCGTATGAAAAGTTTGGACAAGGGATGGTTAGGGACGTGCATAATATTGTACATCAGTATGAGGTCACCTCTTAGTCGACGACAGCGAAAGTTGAAAAGATTGAGACTCCTCAAACGTTCTTCATATGGTTTAGCAGCTAGTCCGGGTACAAGCTTTGTGGTTCGGTGGTAAATACGCTGCAGAAGATTGAGGTCTTTCTGAATCTAGGGTGACCAAGCCTGAACAGCGTACTCCATCGCTGGTCTCAGATAGGTGTTCATGATACGGGGCACCGACTGATTGGAGAATCTGCCGAAAATTCGTCTCAATAACGCCAGTACTTGTGACGCCTTTTTTAAGCCGCTTTGCACTGCAGTGAAGTCTTCAGACTTGAACTGGTCCAAACACCCAAATCCTTCTCTTCAGTTGTCCAGACGAGTTGGTGGGACCCAAGAGTGTAGTTGTAATTAACAGTCTTTCCAATGTTTAACGCCTTGCACTTTTGGAAGTTGAATGGTAGTTTGTTTCTCAAAGACCAATCGTGCAATGTGTTCAGTTCCTTCTGCAAAGTTTCACAGTCATCGTTTGTACGTATGCTTCTCCAAAGCTTTATATCGTCTGCAAATAACATAATCTTGCATTTAACACGCTCGGGAATGTCGTTTGCGTAGATCAAAAACAAAATCGGTCCGAGGACCGAACCCTGGGGCACTCCGCTCATAATTTTAAATGGTTTCGATAAGGCGCCGTCAACTCTGACTTGGGCACTCCTGTCGCGTAAATAGTTTTCTAGCCAAGCAAGAAGTTTTCCTGTTATCCCGTGCAATTCAAGTTTCTGGATTAAAATACTATTATTGACGCGGTCGAAAGCCTTTGACATGTCTAAAAAGCATGCGTGGATGGAGTAACCATTGTCCACACACTCAGTCCAGTCGTTTAAGGTGAGCAAGAGGTTAGATAGACATGAGTGATGTTTCCTGAAACCGTGCTGTTCAGTCGCAAGCAGTCTATTGTTTTTGAGGTGATGGGTGATCTTTTCCGCTACTAAGCTCTCTAGCACTTTCGAAATTATTGGCAACAACGTAACTGGTCTATAGTTCGCAGCGTCAGATCGACTCCCGCCCTTGTAGATTGGTGTGATGATGCCAGATTTCCATTCCGCGGGAACGATACTATTTTCGAGCGAAATTTGGAATAATGTGCTGAGTGGACCACACAATGAGGATGCGCATCGTTTGAGGATAAAAGGAGTGACTCCATCTGCTCCTGGTGACTTTGCAGTATTCAAACGAAGAAGTCTGAGCATGACACACTCATTGTTTATTGAGATTTCATTTAGTATTTCATTGTAAAATCCGATCGAATGCGGCGTAAGATGCACTGATTCCTCGGGGCTAAGAACTTTGCAGTAGTAACCTGCAAGAACTTCGGCAGCCTCGAACGCAGTCGTAGTTAGACCATGAGATGTGCGTAGTGCTGAGATTCCTGGCTTAATTTTTGATGTAGTGTTAACGATCTGGCACAGGACTTTGGGGTTCCGCTCCATCATGGTCAGTAGTCTTGCCTGACGAAACTGCTTGTCCTCGGTGATAAGAGAGGTGACCTTGTTCCTCAACAGACGATGTTTCCCAATTATCTGGTATCGGATTCTGGACATAGTTTCTCCATGCTTCGTTGCGTATCTTAATCCAATTCCTTGTGCGGCTTCTCAACAATTAAGGGATTATACGGCACGTAGGGGTGGTGGTGCGTCTTGATATTGAACGTGCCTTTCTATCTTAACAAGCGCAGCCCCCACTATGAATTGTGCAGTTCATTAACCAGCTTAGGACTGGTCAGGTGAATGAAATTTAAGCTTAATCTCTGTTCATACTGACACCCTTGGTCTGACAAGCTTCTGAGTCAGAAGCGAAACGTTACCAATAAACTACACTCACCGATTCATGACGCAATGTCCTTGTAAATCTGATATTACCTAAATTACAAGTTCGATATAGCACTAAATTAGCCAGAGGTGTGCGTGTGTGACTGAAAGCATGCAAATGAGCATTTTGAACCTAAGGTTACTTTGGCAAACACTTCAGACTTAACACTCGCCAATGTATTGAACTAAGTACAAGATAACAAATTGAATTCGAGTTTGAGAAATGGTCACACGTTGTTAATGGCTCACCTTAACCACTTTGCACTCGTATATCAACCATGCTATTGATTATGTGAGTGTAGGGTCAACAATAGAATGTCCACAATGAGAAGCAACCAATTTCACTTTACTCAATCAATATGCATGCGTTTCCAACACTCACAAACCAAGATTAGTGTGAGGTTTTGTTCTTTGTCATGTACGTCATACAGGCGTTTGACCGATCGGTTTTCTCGCGTGATGTGGGATTCCAGTATCAATGCGATTAGCGTTGGACAGGTTGACCTCAGGGACAAACCGGGACGCATTCGATAAGTGTGTGTGTGAAACTCGGGGTGGCGCGGATAATGTTGGATTGGGTGTTCTGAAGCCTGTACAGACAACCTATTAGACATTACAACTGCAAACACGACATGGCCTTGAACCTTGACCTCGTGTGAACTGACGTAATCACATTCGCCCAAAGAATAGGGTCTGTTCTATCTTTAATACAGTATGCGATTTCACCCGATTGACAGGGCACTAGACCCTCGACGTTTTTTTCCAAACAATTGTTGATACCCGTTATATACCTGGATATTTTGAGGTTAGGTTTATTTCCCGCGAAGTGCGAACGGGTGGGATTCGAACTCGGAACCATGCGATCGAAAGTCAAACGTCAATTCCGCTGTACCACAGCAACTCACGCTTAATGACTCATCGTGAGTTCAGAGGATGAGAATGCTGCGCACAGTCTTTCTCAGACTATGAAACAGAAATACTTGGGTGTATGGATAAGCAACAAACCTCACAGAAATTGACACTTCCGAGAAAACAACTTCCGGTAGGTTCACAAGGAGGCATCGATTTTGTATGCTTTTTCATCGCATTCACGGACTCTGATTCTTTGCACTCCTAATCCGCGGATTGAATGTCATTGTGACATTGCGCGTAATTCTCGCTAATTCTTCTCCAAGTCCGCTTCGACCGCCCCATTTTTCTTTTTTGGCTTCCAGTTCAGCACTATTCCGGCGACCTTGTCCAGGTATTTGAGGAGCGAGTGATCCATCCAACCTTACTAGATTTCATAGAATTAGGACGCGAGTATTCCTTGACAGAGAACTGTAAATTTTGGTTTCGTTCTTGGTCTTGTTGCACGTCTGAAACCCATTAGGTAGGACTTCTTCTACATTGATATGAAACTCGCCTATTTGAACTAAACTTGTAGTGCTAAATTGCTCGCAATTCGCTGATCTTGAGCCTCGAAGCCGCCTATACGCCTATGCGTCAAAGTTTTTTTAGTTCTTGTTTTGTTTCTGTATAGTTTGAGGACGAACACAGACCAGATTTTGGTGTGCTAATATCTACACAGTACAGTAGAAACACGATAAATCTGGACAAGAATTCTCTTTCAACGAAACATGTAAGCCAGTCTGAATATAAACTCACTAAGTTATTTTCCTAGAATGTCTAGTGCTCGAGCACTTGACCTCTGAAACATTATTGATTTAATTTCGAATCGATTTTCGGGTTTTATCGAATTCACTGATTAAGAATAGGCTTAAATTTCAATTGACTCTAATAATCAATAAACTTAGGTCACGGTTATTTTCACTGCCTACGCTAATGAACATTTCAAATCGTTGCAAGCTAGTTGTTTTAAATAAGTTACTGTAATTTTCAGTGACGTCATTCAACCCTTCAACATCTGTTCATCAATATGAAAAAAGGCTTAAACGAAGTGATCTTAAACATCAGTTCACTATGTTGACACATTGCACTGAGTCAGACATCAGGACTTTTAGAAAGATATGAGATCCTGCGTTTGCGTGCAGTTGCAGCAAACAGACTCACCACAACCAGGCATCAGGTAGGCACAGTACAATCAAGATCCACATGACTTCAAAAAGTGGAAGAATGGTAAACATGATGCCACTGTCAGATAAGGCTGGCACGACCAACCTGCTCAGTCACATTTTCCCATTCACATGTACATCTACACACCACATACACCGGTTTCGTGATGTTTGCACTCATCAGGTAGGGGCAGTACGATGAGAATCCACATGTCTTGTGTGTGGGCACATATGATTCAACAAGATGGACGTGCCATTTGCATTCAACTGTAGCTTACAAGTTCAACTTGTTCACCATTCCTCCATTGCTTCATGACATGTGGATCCTGGTCATACTATCCCTACATGATAAGTTCAAATAACACGAAAACTGTCGCGTGTATTGTGTGATGAACATGCTTGCAAAAGAAGATCATTCTTAAATATTTTGTTTATAATACTTCATTCAATTGATCATATATAGATTGATAGATATATAGATAGATAGAAATAGATAATAGATAGATAGATAGATAGATAGATAGATAGATAGATAGATAGATAGATAGATAGATAGATAGATAGATAGATTGTTACACTAATGACTGGATGACGTCATGTTGACCTTCATTTTGACCTCAGTATTCATTGAGTTGTCAAGCCGGGGATTATTTCCGGTATCATCTTTAGACAATACACGAAACATAATTTCACTGACTTAAAAGGTCACCATGCTGTTTTAGTTTATTACCGTCTTTGTTGCCGATATTTAGTTTTCAACCGGTTTAATTGGCGCGTTCGAGCTATGCTCGCATAAACCGTGCTCATCCTCACCCTACGATTAGTGTTATTTGTACTTATCAAGTGTGCGTAGCAGGATTAAATTCAGAGAGCCGTGATACAAGGGCAACGTGATGTACTTTAACACTGAAGCGAATGTAAAATGGGATACGTCCAACGAACGGTGATGTTTAAATACAAATTCATAGAGTGATTTCGTGTCGAATGTACAAAGTGATTCAAAGTTGTAATGGTCTAAAAAGCATTTAGCTTAACAATAACCATAGGATGGAGTTATGAGTTATATACAATAAGAAAGAAGAAGAACAGGGAAACTCATGTAGTGTAAATCGTATCAAAATTTGGGTTTTCTCTCAAGTATTTGTCCAAATTAGCTTTAAAAATATTTAGGTTTGCTGAGTGTGTAACAATGATGGGGAGAGTGTTCCATGTGAAGCTTACACGTACAGCATACGAATATCTTCGACAGTTCAGTCTTGAAGTCGGAATAAGCACTGTAAGTTCATATTTCCGACTGGCACGGGGTGGCGAGCGTGTGAAAATTTTGGACAAGGGATGGTTAGGGACGTGCATAATGTTGTACATCCGTATGAGTTCGCCTCTTAGTCGACGACAGCGAAAGTGGAAAAGATTGAGACTCCTCAAACGTTCTGTTCATAGTGGTTGACAGCTATCCGGGATCAAGCTTTGTGGTTTTCGTGGTAAATACACTGCAGAAGATTGATGTCTTATGAATCCAGGGTGACCACCCCGAACAGCGTACGCCACTCCATCTCTGGTCTCAGATAGTGTTCATGACTACGGGGTACTGACGAATTCCGAAATGCTGGCCGAAAATTCGTTTCAATAACGCCAATACTTGTGACGCCTTTTTGTATGCCGCTTTGCACTGCAGTGAAGTCTTCAGATTTGAACTGGTCCAAACCCCCAAATCGTTCTCTTCAGTTGTCCAGACGAATTGGTGGGACCCAATAGTGTTACCAATTTCTTGATTTTCCCACTACCGGTATCGAGGTGCTAGTAATCATTACGTGGATGCGGCAAACTCAGTTTTCGTAGGCCTTGAATCAGTGGCGTAAAATTCAAATCTAGCTTTCTACTTTTCCACCCATATAGGCTTCACTGAACTTAATCTTACTGTTTCTACCTGATGACGATGGCAATAAATCAGATTTCTAGGTGCATGGGATGTGAGCAACAGTATTGATGGGTCGTTTATAAACGTCACGGCGTTTGAGCGAGATCCACCCTATGATTCTTTAGTGGAAAATCGTGGTTCGTGGTAAGAAAACTACATAAAAGAGGCGTTTACTGTCCAACTATTTTACTGCTTCCCAATTGTCACTGTATGATCACTCGGCTTGCCAAGTCCGCATAAACCTTAAACTCACATCCTTACTAATTTTTCTGGATTGTATTTGCAAAATATACGAATCTTTTAGAGATGCGTAAACTGACAAAAGTTGAAGTCGTTAAGCAAATCGTTTGTTTTTATTTAATCAAGATTTTGCAACAGTCATCTTTAGCGTGACTGTGCTAATCACACTTTAAATTCGCGAAACGTGCGCCATCTGCATGAAGGTCGTCAGTGGTAAGGTCAAATCTGTCACGTGTCGCAACTGTTCCCACACGTCACGCAAAATGCGACAAATCATTGACCCCGGAGGCGTTATCGATCCTGAATGATGAAAACATGCCTGGTGCACGCTACGTGTGCAGAAATTGTCGAACTAAACCAAACGCAGATTTACCTGCTCGAGCAAGTGTCCAACAAAGTAACCTGGATGATCGGATGCTGAGATTAGAGTTCCTCATACAAACGTTGAAGGCATCGGTAGAGACTCTGGTCACCACTCAGAATTCTCAGTTTGCCAGTATGTTTTTCGAAAAATCGGAAACCACTGACGGTAATACCAGTCAGATAAACGCTAAATCTTCGATCTTTCAATACGAAGGTTCAGCTGTTGCAAATGTGCCGGAGTGTCTTGAGGAGCGTTCTTTTTATCAAAAGGCCACCTTTACAAATGCCACTGTTAAAGGCCTGTCTGCCCAAAACATCCCTGGTTCGCAAAAATATACGAAGCCAAAGCCACCTGCTCACCGGAAGGATTAGCGAAAACCCTCAGGTTCAAAACCAAAAGTCATGGTGCAAAATAATCCAAAAGTGGACATGATAGGTATTCGATCTAAGGTAGTTGAAACCAGCGAAAGCGCCAAACACACAATGTACATTCAGTCCATGGACTAAGCGTGATTTGCACCAACGTAAAGGAAACGAGTGCAACCTTACTAGGGGACAGGCTAAAGCACGATAAAGAAGAATGGAAAAGGTTGTGCAACAACATGGAATTGGAGCCAGTTGAACCACTATCATTGATACGACTAAGTCGTAAACCTACTTCTTCAAATCTGGACCAGCCAAGATTGCTTAGAATCACGGTTCACTCTGAAAGGGATATAGAAAACATCTTACTATCCGCTTTTCTCATGCGTAGGGAGAGTTCAGAGACCACTGCAAGGATCTTCGCTGATGTGCCCTGGTGGGAAAGAGCCCGGAATACCAGCAACAAGACCAAACGAGGCAGAGGGGTGATTGAAGCTTATTACTTTTGGGGGTCCCAGAAGCTGATGAAGCAACTGATAAAGCAGTGCAGCGCAAACACGATCAGTTACAATGGAGATTCCTCAGTGATATACTTGACTTGCATGATGTAGCTGTGACGGACACGTTCCACAACCCCAAATCTACGAATTATAAGGGCATCGGTCCTAATCCCCTTAAAATAACGTTCTTGTGTAAATATATGTTGAACACGGTCAAAACTCTTTGGGAAAATGGCCGCAGACTAAAGCCACGACAAATTAGGCTAAGCGGATCGAAACTACATTTTTGGACAAATAGATGCAACAAATAGTAATATCACCAAGTCAATCAGCATTTGACGTGTGAGAAACAAATGCAGCCGACACTATGGATGAATGTATTCCAACATTACAACCTCAAAATGATCAGGCATCCTTGCAAGCAAAAATCCTTCAAATGTCGAATTTTGAGGAGTCGGCCTAAGAGATATTCTGCACTCCACTAGCCTCCTTCCCTACACCCCATCCTTGTTCAGAAAAACAACCTAAGAAATGCATTTACACCAACGCACAATGTCTCGGAAACAAAATGCTCCAGTTTAAAAACCTCACTTCAAACTAGCACTGCCTTTAAAATAGCAATACCTATCCTAAATCTACTCCAACGAGTATTTGTTTAATTTCAGAGCAAGATATTCCCAAGGATCATGAATACATACTTGAGACCAGTCATGGAATACGGTTTGCAGTCATGGTCTCCGTGGCTCAAGTGGGATGTGGAACTTATGCAGCGAATCTATCACCGCTCAACAAAACTAGTTCTCAGCTTCCGAAACAAGCCTTATAAAGAAAGGATAGCTCAACTGAATCTGTTCGATTTTCCCTATCGACGAATCAGAGGAGACCTTATCTTACTTTACAAAACATTCCATACCCCGAATCATCCCTTACAGGATTTATTCACGCGATGGGATACGAGAAATTATCGGACCCATGAATATGTGCTGGTCGTACCCCATTCCCGCCTGAACTGTAGAAGTTAGTTTTACTAAATCCGTGTCTGTTTTACTTGGAACCGTTTAGCTTCTTCCGTTGCTCACTTCACTAGCTTTCATGAATTTAAAACGAAATTACAATAATATTTATTGAATTATTCGTTTCCCGAACACTTATATACTGCTTATTCTAATTCCTTATCTTGTTTCTAAGCTTACATTTTAATTTTCACCTTGCTATTGTTGTTGTTAAGCTTGTTGCTATTTCGACCATTAAAAACCTTGAATTACCATGAAAAATTAATTTCTTAATATAGCAAAGTTTTTTGAAAAATATTTTGCCTCATTTTATCAGCTTTGGGACTTTGACATAAGCTCTCGACAAGCTTCCTCCGTTCGTTCCTTTCTTCATTTGAATTTAATCTTTTTCTCTACCAAACCCATATTTTCCTAAAATTCTTCCAGCTACTATATCGCTGGGTTTTCTTAAAGTCTTTCCTTGTTTTAAATCAATGACACCTTAGCTCAGGATTAAGCAAAACCTTGAATGCACTCTCTTTGAGAACTGATTGTCCAAATTCCAAACATTCGCTAGCTGTCCAAACACTTAACTGTCCACATCTACATCATACGCTACCATAGAATCGAAAACACTACCTCAAAGTATCCATATTCTCACTCTTTTCCTCACAAACTTAAACACAGGATTCGCATATATTGCACTCATCAGCTATGGATAGTAAGATCATAATTTGCGTGTTGCTGGGTCAAGGGAGAAACGGTCAACAAAGTTTAACTACACGCAGGCTGTAATATGAATGAACCTTATAGACTATCAACATGTAAGCAAAAAGCATCTGAGTAGATTTCCCCACCCGAACCACCCGCATCTATCAATGCGGGTCATATATAGTCAAATCGGACATCCAGACAGGTTAGTAATCATACATAATGTGTGAAGCAAACAAAGTTATACTTAAATGCTACTGTCACATATGGTTCGTACAACGAACTACGATGTTCTAATTTAGACGCATATTTTTTCAGACATTTCATGAAGGGAAGACACAATTTGGCTCGACGTTCTACTCCTCTATTTGCCATCCAACGGGTTCTAGGTTTGAGCTCATTCAAACATTTTTTACAAAATTCACTGCCAGTCCTACGCCAGGGTAAGAGAACTAGTAAGTTCTCGATGAACACCTTCAGCTCGTACATCCGTTGGATGGTTTCGAACGACCAGGATGGCTTATGCTGGCGATAATCTTGAGCACGAACTGCATCACCAGGCTTGAATTTCCTTTCCTTAGCACCATATTGGATTTTGAACTGTTTTTCCATTGTTTGATTGTGCTTCTTGGGTTCCCTAACTTGCAGTCAGATGAGATCCAACGGGGTACCGATTCGACAACTGAAGAATGCTTCTGATGACGAGACTCATCCAGGCGTTGGTCGATTGGGTGTTGCACGATAATACAACAAGAATCTGTTCAGAATTTCTGAGGTAGTCCCCTCCCTTTCGATTTTAAGAGTGACCTTATAAACGTGCCAACGAATCTCTCTGCTTGACCGTTGGATTGCAGATGATACGGCGGAGATTTGATGTGGTCGGTGCCGTTTTTCTTGCAGAATTCGGTGAAGATATTTGAGGTGAATTGTGCGCTCACCAAAGTTTTCGGACAACCGAATCCTGCAAAAAGTTATCGCAGTTTGAGATTATGCTGGCGACTGATGTATCGGTTATCAGTAAGAGTACATCGAGAAAAATCAGGACGGATTGGCAGTTGATAGGTCCGGAAAAATCGATGTGGACTCGTAACATTGGTGAGTCTGGAACGTGCCATGAGTTAAGATCGCTTTGGTTGGTGTTTTTGATGCCAGCGCACCTTTTGAGCACAAACGACTCAGGTTCTATAACTCTTTATCTATTCCAAGCCAATATGCGTAAATTTGAGCGGTTGCTTTCATGCGATTAATTCCGGGATGACCGCTGTGGAACTGATGGACTAAGCGATGTCGTATAGACTTAGGGGTGACAAACCGATCAGCAAACATGAGGCCTCTATACACAACTGAGAGAGAATACTTCCGTTGCGCGGAGTGCTGGAGGTTTCCTTGTAGTATGTTCCTCGGCCATGCTGTACGGCGAAGATGCAGGACACGTTGAATTGCATGGTACTATTTTGTTGCTTCTCGAATCGTTTCAGCAGTCACTGGTAGGACACGTAGCGCATCTTTGAAAGCCGATTTCACTTCTCCTTGAACGCAATGGACAATAACAATGTTCTTCCAGATCGTTTCGTGTGCTTTCCAATGAGATTTTCAGTTCATCGCTTTTCCTGATACTCGTGGTATAGGTATATCTGAGCTGCAAGTCGTAGTTCAGAAGCATTGTGGCCCAACGTTGTAGACGATTGGCGGTTCATACCGGAATTCCCTCCTTCGGGTCGAATATTGCAAGAAGCGGCTTGTGATCCGTCTATAATGTAAAATGTCGACCGAGCAGCATCTTATAAAACTTCTTGACGGTAAAGATTATGGCAAGGGATTCATTTTTGATTTGGCCGTAGTTACGTTCTGCGGGAGTGAGTGAACGAGCAGCATGGGTCACAGAGTTTTGAGCTCCATCCAGGAAGACGTGAGTTATGACTGCTCCGATTCCATTGCTGGATACATCACTGGCGACTTGGATTGTAGTGGGTCAGTAGCATGCTCAATTTTAGCATCGATTTGACGTCCTCGGATGATTGTAGACACTGAAAACTCCATCACCACTTTTGATCCTTTCGAAGGAGCTTGTTCAATGGTGTTTAAAGGCGATGTATGGAGGGTAAAAATGTACAGTAGTAGCTTACCAACCACAGGAATGAACGTAGCGTAGAGACATCTAAAGGCGATGGCATCTGCTGAATGGCTGCGATGTTGATTGGATCTGGTCGACGACCGGTCTTGTTGATGATGAGGCACAGATACTTAATTGAATCTATGAAGAACGTGCATTTGTCTGCGCGAATCCTGAAACTGTATTCGCTTATACGGGTGAGCGGGCGTTCCAAGTTGGTACTCATCTTAGTCTTGTCTGAACCAGTAATGACAGCGTCATCCAGGTAAGCAGCTGCATAGGTAATATCAGTCAGCATTGTGTCCATAATCTGTTGACAGATGGCAGAGTAGATTTGAAGCCAAACGGCAGACGTATGTACTAGGAAAAAAACCATTTGTGTGTAGATCGTCAGCAGTTCCCGGCAATCTTCGGCAACTGGAACTTGCAGGTATGC
>JACCGJ010023259.1:0-14546 GCA_013407085.1 Atriophallophorus winterbourni
TGCTATATAGAGAAGTAAACATTTTGGAGAATGATTTTACTGCCACACATTTATCCTTGATATCATAACAGTCGCATCTCCGAAGAGATAACCAATATTGTGTTTTCAGATAAAATTGAATCAATTTCTCAGTGTAAGCACGGTTTTAATTCTTTATTTTAAAGGGTCAGTGGCTCAACACACGGAATATTTAAAATTTAGTTGGTGCCTAGTGTTTCAGGTACACTGAAAATATATTTTAAAATTCGACCTCGAAGAAAAGCAAAATCATTTTGTGCATGGAAACTTGCATAATTACGCACTACTAACTAATGTTTTTACAGATTGCATATTATTTCATTAGGAATGAAGGCTTTGGTTTCCAAAAGCACAATAAACAAGGCTTTGTGGGTTTCAAACACCTCAAATGATTAAAAAATTTTACACGCTGTTTTTACCTCACGCATTCTTATTCAAAGCGGAAAAATGCTTGAGGTTCACTTGCTAAAACATGCTTTATTTTTTATTCCTCTTCCTTGATCGACTTCGGCTATGAGGATACATCATAAGCACCAGAGGTTTTCATACTCCGCAGCGTGTTGAATGAATAAACAGTCCGATTCGTGTGAAACAATCTGTCCAACAGCCCACAGAGCGGTGAGCAGTACTCATCGATTGATGTCAGTTGCACGCTTAATGTGAGCTCTGTCATCACGGACTAAGAACAGTATCTGCTTTTTTGCAGTTTGCAAACTACGCTTTACAGAGTGCTTCTAACGTGAACAATCAAAAAAAGTACTTGCCAACCCGTCGGGTCAATCTCATCAGCTTTCATATCTATTTATACCGCGAGCTCAGTCATTTCAAAAGTAGAATTTCTGATTTCAAATCCCAATAGATTAGATCTTTGGGATTGCGACCACTTTCCTTTTTTCACACACGACTCAGACCAACTTTAGAATGCACTTCAGCATTCGTTACTTCATGCATCCCGAATATGTTTAAGATATGATGGATGTTCATAAATCGAAAGCATTCAGTTTCCGTTTGTGTCATACATGTATCGTTCATGTTTCACTGCCGTACAGTAAAGCATTTAGTACGAACAGCCATATACTTTTATCTTTGTGTTCAAAATCAACTTGCGGTTACCCAGTGAAAAAAAGCTTAAACAGGACAAAATGGTATATGCTCTGCCAATTCGCTTATCGATATTCGTCTGTTGTGAAAAGTTGAACCAAGATACGCAGAGAGAATTACTCGTTCAAGCAGCTTTGTGCAGTAACCTTCGAGATAACATGCATCAGTTGTTGGTATTTGGTTTAATCGGAGAGACAGATAAATCAGAAATCGAAAGCTGTTGAATCCATTGAAATAAAACAATGGTGATTGAAGTAGATCAATTCTAAAATGATTACCAATTAAATCAGATAAATTCATTCATTCATTGCAATACATGAATACCGAAATCACAGCAAATATTATTCTGTAATGATTGAATTTATAAATAAATTGTTCACGGCCAACGAAGAGTAATTCGAATCCCTGCCATAATTCCAGTGAATTTCTCCTTCTCAATACTCGTCAAGCTATTGCTATTTTCAAAAGGCAGTTTAGAAGACTCTCATGCATTTACATTACAATTAGCCACGACGTGAATATGATCTACAAACCTTTTGAATTTCCTATTTGAATAGATCCAAATTGTGTCCCATTTCGATTTTTACAGCAAATTACAATCAATTAATGGTGTTATCACTGCAAAGTTGATACTACTAAGATATTTACCAAATAATGTTAATAATAATTTATTTAAAGCACTCGGTGACGGAATGACATTGACATTGTGCCATTTATTTCCATGAAAAATGGTTCACCTAAAAGCAGAACAGGAGGTCAACTGACTGCGACTATCCTAAAAAGCTGATGAACATTTTGGATTGGTATAATTGAAAATGTTCAAACAGGTATCTTGTTGAAATGACATCGTTTTTGCCAACAAAGCTTATTGATGTTTTCAATTTTGAGCAGTGATGACAAACTGTTTTGATAACAGCTGATGGATTTCAAATGAAAGGAACCTCTATACGAGTCTGACATTTTGAGACTTTCATAATGAAATAACAGCTTACTAAATGTTTGAAGCATTGACATCAAAACTTTGCTAAGAAAAGATAGGCGACTTTGAACATATCATATCTAGTTTCAAGAGCGTTATACTCTGCTGTACAACATTGTTGATTTCAACAATCTTTTAAATTTCTGCTCATTCTTCACATAAAATCACATCAAGTAGTAATCTAGCCTCGAGATATAGAATTGAATTTGCGCTTACCGCAGTTTCCAAACTGATGAGACGAACGTGCCTAAAACGAATAGGTTTCTATTTATGGAATTTTTGTTGGTTTTATCGGATATGCAGTGTTCCCAATTAAAGTCTACAGCTTCTGTCAACCTACCATCGAGAGGACTGCAACTTGGCCAGCGAAAATTGGCCGCCTAATACATACTAAACAATATTTCGGAAAATTTATCCATCATCGATTTCCGAAGGACTTACATAGTGGTTCAATCGTTCGACCCAACCTGAGACGAATTATACAACTAATTCTATACTAATATCACAGAAAAAATATTAGCAGAAAATGGTCATGCATTATCACGGAGATATATACGACCGTTATTGTTCAATAGACAGTACTTTGATCGAGAGTTTGAAAAAGCTTCACGTTTTATTAGATTGCTATACGGAAATGAGAAATATTTTTCAAAATTATATTCATATGTCGATCGCAACAGTAAAAATGATGTTTTTCGATTTTTCCAAAACATTCTTTGAAAGTAACAGAGCTTGTGCGTCAAGCAATATCGATACAATATTTTAGCAACACAAATTCTTTTAGATGAAACAAAGCGATGGAATTTCGTTTCGGTTTGCCACATCAAGTTTACAGTATAAACGTATTAAAATAACAATAAATCTGATCAACAGCAGTCGATAAGCAAAATCAACGTCAAATGTTTGTCAATATGGGTGTTTGCCAACGTAAAGAAAGGTCAAGAACTAGTCGTCATTGGATACATAAGTTTGATATTTATTTATTTTTTAATTGCCTAAGCTGTTCGCAAGTTGTTGCAGCGAACAATTCGAGAGACGTTGTAAGGAACCGTGTAAATCATTTAATGCCTTTCAGGCTTTACTCGGTGCCCTCGTGCTACTGAAAAGCAGCAAGTGAACGTTACAAAATAGTAAGCAATATACCACACAATATGAAGTGAAAAATTGGCTGAGACATAGTGTCAGGAGATCAAAGACGAAATGCAAATGAAATTGCACAGAAATTTGTTCGGGTTTTATTTCGAGTGATTTATTATTCTTCGTTATAAATCACATGGTTTTCTTCTTAAAACATTAACAAAGCACAATCTTGAATCTTTGAAGACAGAATCATTTAATCACACCCCAATTAAAATATTTTCCGTATAGTTTTCTCTAGTTTCACTTCCTATCTTGGTGTTCGATAACGCAAAGTAGTTTGGTCATGAATAAAATAAATGCCCTTGTTTCTAAAATGTTCCAATCAAATTCCTCGCACATTCGACATTTATTGATGTTATAGATTTCTAACCTATTTGGAATAAATTGATTTTTCGAACAAATGAACATTTTCGGTTTGTTACCTATTCAAAATCGGAATCACTTGCCAAAAATTTGAAGCACTCTCAACGGTATTCCCGCTTTATTTAGCTGCCAGATTCGTATGATAAAATTTTCCTTTTCATTACAACTGAACAAGATTATTTCCAGCTAATTTCACATTTACTTCTGCTAATACATTTATATTCTGCTCATTGCTAATCTTTGTCAGAAAATAATCAACTAATGATCACAATATTAAGCTTCGCATGATTTCTCACTGAAATGATTTGTTTATATGAGAAGTGAATCTTTTACAGAAAAATTGGCTTATTGTAAATAAACGCAGCTTTAGTTGAGCTTACTGCAATAGATCGTTTGTCGCATCATTCTTTTAAACATTTTAGGAGTAAATGTGATCGAACCTAGACTAAGATCATCACTAAACTATCTAATTGTTCCTGTGTTCCATGATACTTCATACTTGGTGGATGGATGACCCACAAATTTAAAAGAAGGTTTTGCTAACGAAAAATATGCTCCCTGATTCATCGTATATTATCGAGGACAATTAACTTCGATAAGTTAAACAACCGTAATCCATGATAACTCGACCTCTGCCAAGCAATAATTTTTCATTTCCAGTGATATTATGTTATTTCATTTTATTTTACTGTTTTTAGAAAAAAGTATATTTTGTATTTCTTGATAATCAAACGATTATATAGGGCGATACTCTTCCCAAACTTCAGGTTTAGCTATAATGAAAGCACACGGAACTACACTAGTCCTGCTGTGCGCTTATTCGAAAAGAGTTTCAGTTGGGGTACTTGAGGGTGAAAGCAGAGTGTCTTATTCAGATTAGAGTGATTCAATAAATGACACAGATTAAATATCTCATATAGGTTTCCTAGAAAAAACAAGTAATAATAATCGTTTAGGGTAATTGTTGGCATAACATCTAATCAGCACAGATGGTTTGTCCACCACAGGGTTCCCGTACAAACATGTATCGAGTTTAATTTGCATTCATTTGACCATTCATAATATGCATAAGATCGAATCATAGTTGCCAATGAGCTCAAGATATGCAGGCGAGATTAAGCTTAAATGATACAAGTGAGGCATTCATGCAGGAGGTGTAGTTCTTTAAATGTGTTGGCTGTGCGCAGGTGTGATTGAAATCTGCTGACCGATTAACTTGACTGTGTAATTCCCGCGCACACCGAAGGTTACGCCCGTTAATTTTTATCCGCGGCAGAAACGATTGACAGATTTTTAAAATACCCTAGTATATGCAGTTCCAAGGTATAGTAGGATTCGCCAGATGAGTGTTATTTAAAGCTAGTCCATGATTTACGAAAACTATTGTTCTCACGAAGCTTCCGTGTCAGAACCGCAAAGTTATCGACAAACTGCATGAACTGATTCATTACAAAATTTCATTCCCTGATTCCCCGAACTGTTGCAAAAAGTTTGTAAGATAATCTTGATATGTTTACCAATAACCTTAACGGCATTGTGAATAATACTTTGTAAATTCCTAAATCAATAAATGTTTAGACTTTTACCAATCATTTGCTGAAGGATGTTTGTAAACGAACATAATTGGCATATACAATTTGGGGCCTTTTTAACATGTGATTGCTACGGTTGATTCTGGATTCAACGATTCATGGTGTCAACTCTCCAGAAATGAAACACGTTATCTCTTGTTTCAAAAAATACCGCGTAACAACGTAGTTAACCTTGACATTGGTATGTTCAAATTTATTGAGACAAACTGCCACATGAGTTCGGTAAAGACAAACGTTGTATTAGCAATTAACACGTGCAAGTTCAATTACAGTCGACCAATGCATTCAACTTGATCAATTTTAAATGTACTTACTTTACCTGAGGCTATCGTCTATAATGTTCATTAATCGTCCATGGTCGTTGCTAGTTTAACACAGTTGTGGCGCACTGACATTTCAGCTATTTTCAAAATAATATTATGTCGAAAAATACGAATAATTCCAAACGAAAATCCAAAAACTCATGGGCACTCAGGATGCTGACTTCACGTATTGAGGACAATCATTTCAAAATTTTCATTGAGATATACTGGATTTGAACAAAAACACCAGTGAAATAAACCTAATCTTTGCTGAAAATAATATACAATATATAATATAATATTCAACTCTCTTCTGAACATCAATTCAACTTAATTATTTATACCAAATGAACAAAATGTTCAATACGTAGCCGTGTTATGTCCCTTGGTCCAGCACGGAAAAGTCACTGTTGACAAATCTATCGTTAGATTGACAAGATTGCTGATCGTTACCATGGTAACGCTTCAATAAATGTCACTAGTTTTATGCATTTCATTGCTAAAAGTCATGTGAGCAATCTTTTAATAAAATGCTTCGCTTCATTAGAATTTTGTTCTAAATCAAAATATTCTAATCTTTATTTGAATATAAAAGTTAAAGTTTATGTTGTCGCATCTATCCTAGAGTCCACAAAAATAATTTGGAATATTATTTTTGGATATGTGGATTAAAATGTTTGTCTGCATCTCAACGTTAACTTCCGTTGCAACTATCACCGTACTTCCTGTGGAGGGTTTGTGACTCACGCTAAATTAGGCAATGCGATCCGCCACAAATAAATGCAATCGCAATTATTATAAATTATTCTAATGATCACAACTTTTCTCCTGAATAAAAGAACAATCGTATGTTTTGATTTCTCAGAAGTGCATTTGTTATTTTGTTTTTCAGTTCAGTTTATAAATTTCACATATTCAAACTTTGCGCATAATAAGGAAATCTCGAGAGCCTTTTTCAAACCATGAAATTTTGTGCAACAGATCGTTGTTGTCCTATATCAGTTAAACAAAATATTGATTATAATCTTATCACCAAAACTAGGTTTTAGATTTCAGCATCTCGAGTTTGCTGAGAAGCTTAATTATGATTTTAACGGATCATTACATCTCAACCAAGTTGAGTAAAATAGAAAATGTTCACAAAGGAACTAACTCGACCGTGGTGTGGTATAAAAATAGTTTAGAAAGCAAATCCCGGGTTCATTTTCAATGACCTTGAAAAGTATTCAATCAGTACTCATACTGTTTCGTAAAACCTTGAAAAATCTCTATGCGTATTTCTGAGTTGCTGGTCAACACTACAATGTTAATCTCGATCAGCTTGGGGTTGATCAATAACTAAACGCATGAGGAAAAAATTATACGCTTTTACGCTGATGTAAACCCCGAAAAATGACAAAAATTTCAACATTCGACATGGAAGGATTGTGATTTTCTTCATATTTTACACTTGCCCCAGTTGGTTTTGCTAATCACATCTGTTTGTGTAACTTGTATACTGTTTTATACCTCTAAGATTATATTGTGAAAGGTTGATCAGTTTAATATACTGACACATGTTCATTTTTGCCCGGTCAAAACCTGCTTGTGATTAAGACATTGTGTAAAGCACATTCTAGTGTGATGGAAATACATGCGAATGCAAAGTTTTTTAAACTCTTTTGAAATTACAAGGCTGACACTTTCTGAATTCCTGAGATGGTGTATGTGAATACACAGCTGAGAAACATAAACATTCGCAAGTATGGCGTGTCTAAACAATTTTGCAGAAAAGATAAATGGAACCATGATCTATCTAAAATATTGATTCCCCAAATAAACATTACGTGTCCATAACGGCTGATGCTGACAAAAAACACCTTTCCTATTTTCGACTCTGGTGTTCACGGTTGCTGGGTCTGATAAACTCTCACCATTTGTATTGAAGTAACTTGCTCGTTTACTTCAGGCACCTATCTATGCAATCTATGCAATCTCATCAATTGCGTGTAAGTTCACTTGATATTTATTCCAAGGCTAAAAATGTTGGTTTTCTGGGTAATATCTTTGCGTTTAACAGTGTTGTAAGATGTTTCCTATTACAGAAACGATCTGATGGCTTTCTTTCACTAAAATTCTTCACTGAATTACCTCGTAATTCGAAAGAGGTCTCTAATATAATACTGTGAATCGCAGAGAGATTCGTTTTGACTGATATCTTGTTGTCCTGCATGGTGCCATAAGTTCCCATTTTTTAATCTCTATTTACATTTATCATCTACCTTTTAACCATTCTGCACCTACTATTGAATATGCCAAAGGCGCTGCTGTTAAAGTCGAACACAATAGACGAGACTACCAACATGTGTTAGTATCAATGAGTACAAATATGTGTCAATGGTCATATGTCTCGAATTTTAAAGATGCGTAGCTTTAATTATCACATGTAAAACAGCTTCAACTGGACCAATCATGCGAGCGATCTGCTCCTGAAAGTTCACCGGCTGTCATTGTATGCTCTTTACCTCCGTTCTCTCTCCGTTCCACCGATTGTAGTTAAACGTTCTGTTATTTCTCGCATTGTCTCACAAATCCTATACGGACAAATATTTTCTTCTAATCAGAGGAGGTAACAATGTGAGCTCAAGATTTATCTGTGTTTTTGCGGAGTTAATTCGAGACACGTTCGTCGATCGTCACCTTTGTAAATGAGTCAGAGTAGTCACATTTATTTCATCATATGGTGCACTAATATTGACGATGAAAGACAAAATGATAGATTGAGTAACTGTTAAGTCTGTGCTGCACTGTTGTTGGCCCAGCCCGTTTGGTCAGAGAGAACGCAACCGTCACTCAACTCGTCTATTTACCGAATGCAAAGAGTATCACAATTGAGTAAATGTGTGAATATCACAGTGAATAAAAATCACAATTGGAACTCACTATCGATCTTGATTGGTCGATTAATCGATAGTTCGTTCACTGTCTACACGACAGAAGGTGCCCTCCTAACACCTCCCCCTTTAAGCTTGGTTGCCGTGTGGTTACTGAAACACGTATTCGATGGGCCCACCTTCTTGGTTTGCATTCTGCGGAATTAATTTGAGGCGGCTCTTCTTCCGCTGAATGTTCAACTTCTATGGTCTTGAAGGTGGCAAAGACAGGATAGGGATCGTTGAACACTGATCTCTTAAAATAGATTGTGCGGCAGTAATTTTCGTTATGCCCCTTTCTGTTGTAATTCTGGCATCGGTGCTTCTTGAATTGGCAATAACGCGCAAAATGCCATTCGTCACATTGGCAAAACTGGGATGGAAGCTTCGTGTCTTGATCGACACGGTGATCATTCTGCCGGCTGCTTTGCTGCTTGACTGATAACGTCACCGGCTCATTCTGACAGGGGTTTTGTTCGACTGGCGCAGTGTCACGCGACAAATTTAGTAGCCTCTGGCATTCGGTTGTTATTGACGTCATGTTGATTTTCGGATTTAGATCGAGTAGTGACGGTAGTCTTGTGCGAATCTCTTGATCCTTCTCTGATTGCAGACCACATGCTTTTCCTGCATAAGTTACAAATTCATCGCAATCCTGCTTGATCAATTTCATGCAGTTATACCCTCTGTTAAATAAGGAAGACTGTTCGCCAAAAAATTCTTCGAAAATTGATTGAAAATATATTTGAATCTCTTGAACCGAGATTCGAAGGTGAGACCGCTTTCCGGGTCGTAATTGAATTTGGGGATGCTGTTGATGATTGCATCCACCAATGGGTTTTGTACGTCAGTCTTCTTGTCTTGATAAATAACACTCAGTTTTTTCAAAAGTGTCTGCATCAAACGGGCTTGAGCTTCTTCGAATTGGCGTTGCATTTGCTGAAGTATTGATTTTACTTCTTCTGATGTGATTGCCATTTCGAATTGTTGGGTTCTTTGCTCCCCGTCGCCAAGTTGTTAAGTCTGTGCTGCACTGTTGTTGGCCCAGCCCGTTTGGTCAGAGAGAACGCAACCGTCGCTCAACTCGTGTATTGACCGAATGCAAAGAGTATCACAATTGAGTAAATGTGTGAATATCACAGTGAATAAAAATCACAATTGGAACTCACTATCGATCTTGATTGGTCGATTAATCGATAGTTCGTTCACTTTTAACACGACAGGGGGTGCCCTCCTAACGTTCTCAGCTCAAACAGACAATTCCGTGTATTATAAATACGTATATCAGGCCCACGATGGAATATGCGGTTCAAGCATGGTCGCCATGGCTTAAAAAAATGTTGCGACTTTGCAACGAATATATCATCGAGCTACCAAACTTGTCACTGGACTCAGCCGGAAACCCTACAATGAGCTAATCAAAACGCTGAATTTATTTGATTATCCACGTCGTCGTCTCCGAGGGGATTTGATTCTGGTTTACAATATTTTGAATACTGAAAATCACCCTCTACAATGCCTATTGAATCTACGGAGCTCGCATAATACAAGAGCTCACACATTTACTCTAACTGTCCCTCACTCGAGACTAAACTGCAGACGACATTTTTTGGCCGTGCGAGTTTGTTTTAAATTGGACAAGCTGCCAGATAAATTTGTGAACTCACCAAACCAGCAACTCTCAAGAAGCCTTGAGGCCTATTTGACGCCTAAACCCGTGCATTGAAGAGAACTATACATCTTAACCCATACAACCTACATGTGTTATCCGCCACAATCGGAAACAATTTCTGCCCTTGGCTCTTTACTATGATTTTTTGAACTGCCAGAAGCAATCTAATCCCAGTGTTTGCTTGTTATATTATTGTTGTTGTCAAATTTATTCCTGTGGTTTTTGTGTAAAAGCTATTGCTATGTTATACTTAAAATTGAATTGAATTGAATTGGAATCAAGTTGTTAAACAGTACGCACAACGAAGAATTGCAGATAGCTTAAGCTGGACCTCGATGCCTTAAAAGACTAGTCAGTTAGAAATGGACTACCATTCAATGTCAGGAAATATAAGGTATTGACTGTTGGAAGACATTGCGAATTCTCTTACACCCTTGGTTCTCATATTTTTGAAAGCACTGACGACGAGAAGGACTTGGTTGTGTGGGTTAGCAGCACTTTGAAAACGTTTCATAACGGCACAGCTGTCTATGAAAAGAAGTCAAGAATACTGCTTGTTCTAAAACGCGTGTTTGGCAGTTTAACGAAGCAAACTGTTAATCGAATAATTAATACATACTTGAGGCCAACCATGGAGTATGCGGTTGAGGATTGGTCACACTGGCTACAGAAGGACACGAGCCTCTTGCACAGAATATATCATCAGACCACCAAGCACGTACGTGGTTTAAACCACAAACAATACGATGATCATATTACAAGTCTCAATTTCTTCAACACTCGCTACCGTCGTAGCAGAGGTGATTTGATAATTACGTTCAACATACTGCATACCGATTAAAGTCTCGTGTTTGGGGTAACCGCAAGCTGACTCTTAAGACAAAGATGATGGTATACAGCGCTGAATGCTTTCTATCTACGAAGCATCCGTCGTATCTTGAACATAGATGGGCAGAGTGACTAACGCTGGAGTGCTTTCAAAAGCTGGTGTACAGAGCATGTTCACCGTACTACGACGGCGCCACCTGTGGTGGCTTAGTCATGTCTACAGAATGGAAAATGGTCGTATTCCGAAAGATCTACTCTATGGTGAGTTGCAATCATGAATTCAACCATTGGGCAGAACGCAGTTGCGGTACAAAGACGTTTGCAAAAGAGATATGAAAGCTCTTGGCATTGACCCGGTAAGTTGGGAAGGACTTGCTCTTGACCGCTTACAATGGAGGCATTGTATAAAGCATCGTCTGCAAGCTGTGGAGGATCAGATACAGCTCTTGGCTGCTGAACGCAGATCATGCCGCCAACGTGCAACTGATGCAATACAACCGAGTTCTGACTATCGTTGCCAGCGATGCGGGAGAGAATGTTTCTCCCGAATCGTACGGTTTAGTCATTAAAGAAGCTGTAGAACATGAACATTTTTGAGATTGTGATGTTCATCCATTATCGACATCGGCCGAAGGAGGCCAACAACAACAACTGCATACTCCCAACCACCCCCTGAATAAACTATTTACACGACTACCACCCTGATCCAGCCGGAGTCATGAGTATACAGTACTTATTCCCGACTCGAGACTGAACTGCGAAGGTATTTTTATTCTGTACGTGTATGTTTTCCCCCGTAACGTTGCACATTCACCTAACTTGGATATATTCGAATCTAACTTAGACAACTTCATGTCGGCCAATCAAAAAATTGAACCTATATATTATGCACCGAAAAATCTTTGAACCTATGCATCGGAATAAACTATACATATTTACGCCATTCAACCGGTTGAAAACAATTTCTACCCTATGGATATTTACATGATTCCTGAACTGCTCAGTAAGCAAACAAATCCCGTTTTTACTATATATGTTAGTCTCAATTCATATATAATTCTGTAGTTTTTGTGAAGCCCTGTGCTTTTTAGACAATTGATTTTATTTTAATAGAATTGGCCGCCGTATCCAAGGTGCTCGAAAGGATCGTGGCGAACAAACTGGGCAAATACCTCGAAAACATAAGCTATTTTCGGAAGCGCAACATGGTTTTAGAAAGGGATACTCTAATACTAATCTTCTCCTCACCCTTGACGACTAAACTTGAGCAGTAGATGTTGGGAATACCATCCCTGTATGTTGCCTCGATATGTAGAAAGCATTTGACAGTGTTAACCACAGTATTCTCTTGCAGAAGCTTTTTATTTCTGCTTCGTAGTGTAAATTTATTAGGTTAAGTTTTCTTCAAAAAAACATTGAATGTTTCTCCAATATAGATTTCAGGTGATGTAAGAGAGCGCCAATGACTATGGGGATCGGAGTAATCCAGTTGTACGAAACTAGTGCTTTGTAACTCGACACACAGGGCACGGTAGTTCACCCTTCTGACGCATTTCGTTCCATCGCTGTTGCGCCTGGCGCTTCAAACGTACTCGAATTCTAGGACAATGTGATCGCTTCGTCCGATCAACGGTTTATAAACGATATTCGCTGAAGTTGTGGGACCTGATCTAAGCATTAGGTCCAAAGTAGACGGCCGTTCTGATCCCCTCATAGGAGTAAATCCAAAAACGTGGTTATAAAGGGGTGCATAATCAAAGACGGCTTGAAGTTCATATTCTGATACCTCTGATTGATGATCATCCCTGCTATAGATCTGGGGAAAGTTGAAATCGTACATTATCAATATTTGAGTATTATACATAGCGCAAAGCATTCATAAGCTCATTATATAGGTCGAGAGTTGCTGTTGAAGATCGATAGATCAATCCTTTAATGCATTGGTCTCCTGAAGTAAGAGTCATAGAGCGCCAAAGTGTCAGTTATATCAAGGGTCTGGTCTCTCATATTTCTACAGATAGACGATTGCTCGAAGTAGAGTGCCGCTACTCCTCCATCACCTAAACCGTCACCCAGGAATAGAGACATGCTGGGCAAAGAGAATTTATTTTCAGTCAATGTTGTATGGAAACACGTTTCTGTTATTGCAACTATGTCTGGCGTCATTTAATTACAAATCTCGGACGATTCGATTAATTTGTTGATGAGGCTGTTTGCGTTTGTATAGATGTACTTAATCAAATTTTTCGTGAGTAATGACGTGGTGTAAACTGAAGTTATTGGTCCGACTTATCTGGAGTCGACCAAACGCCAATCTCTCAACCGGCAGGCCCAATTCAGGGTACAAATATGTCTAACCGCGTCACGTGATCGACCAAGTTGTAATTGCGTTAGCGACATAAAACCAAATTGAACTCTGCGCCAAGTGCCTTGAACAGGTAAGCAGTGATAGTGCATCTGTTAAATGTACGTTTTTGCGAATTACACCTGTACGTGTCTTGTGAAGTTAATTTCACTGATGAGTGTGTAAGGCTTGCGAACGATAATAACTATCCATCTGTGTAAGAGATGGGGATGTGAGCAACACATTACTTTGGTATCTGTTTGTTATTTCTGTAATGCCTGTAGAAATTCCAATATAAATGGCCATTACAAGAGTATACATTCATCTATTGAAAAAAAGTTGAATACAATAGATTAGATCGTCGCAACTTGAACAGCAGCTTGCACAAATGAAGAATTCCATACAGTCACTAATCAAGCCTAGAACATTTAAATTGAACAAACGAATACGCTCAACTTTACCAGCACCGAAACATACTCCTGAAAAGGTTGAATTGTTATAACATGGCACCGAGGAGAGTGTTAAAAACGTCTTGAAGCCGAAACCGGTCAGATCGAATGTCCTATTAACCGCTTAGTATTATCTGCACCAACGTGCCAGAGATGACTTAGACGTTATTCTTAAATAGACACCTGAATGACTTGATCGAACGGTTAAAACGTTGCAATCGTATGAATCTAAAAGCCAACAATCCGGCTGCTTGTTTCCCTTTAGTCGTACAGCCAAAGCGCTACAAAAAGACAAGTCGCGGTTTTTCAAGGTAGTAGTGCAAAACGAGACGGATTTAGAAGATATACTTCTATAGACATACTTGCTACGGGATGGCATGAAAAATTCATCTTGTGTATTTGTTGATGTGCTCTGATCAGAACGTGCAATTTCGCCCTCGGAAGGGACCATAAAAAATGACCACAATGGTTCACGTTCACTTAAATTGACACATTTCACCAACACTATGATGGATTCCATGTTTAACAATTGGAACCTGTATTGATAAAAAGTTACACGAGATATCGAAATTTCAGTATTCACCTGAAAGCTGACGCAATCGTGGAGGTTGCCGAACATCTTGGTACTGAGCTCAGCGATGATGGGAATCTTGATCCAAAAAACCGATGTCGACCTACTCTATCAGAATCGGTGATGGAATATACCATTAACACCAGTTTCACCATCTTTGACACGTACGACGCTCGAATACTCATCATACAACACTGTTATCCAGATCAGACATCAAATGTGTGTACACAAACGTACAATGATAACATATACATTACACCAGTTAATCGAGCAGT
>JACCGJ010023260.1:0-27426 GCA_013407085.1 Atriophallophorus winterbourni
CGCCGAACTTCTTGGTAATAGTAACTATGTTGGCACCCGAGGAAAACCAACAAGTATAGCCTGACGAGTCGCGGAGGTACACTAACCATCACAGTGCAGTCTCGGTCACTCCCCATTTTTAGGAGCCAACGCCATTTCCATACACAGCGAAGCTTGTTTTATTTCGAAACAATCCTGGAAATATTTAGCCAGCTTTCATTTCATTCTTCGATATTTTAATGGTTATTTAGCCACTTTTTTCTTTTTATCATGAGCGGGTCTCGAAAAGAGTACTTCGCTGCGCATTATTTCAATCGATTGATGGCGTTTCGTATTTTATGTTCATAAATCGATAACTTTCATTTTATACTAAGTCTTATATTTAATTTACATTTAATGCTGTAGTGTTTTCTAAAGCTAGTCTGCAGGGCCTTATCATCCTACTACGACAGCGCCACCTACGCTGGCTGGGTCATGTGTACATAATGGAATGTGGTTGTGTTCCAAAAGACTTACTCAATAGTGAGTTGAAATCAGGAAGTCGACTTTTTGGCAAACCGATCTTGCGGTACAAATACGTTTGCAAAGATAGATATGAAATCTCTTATCGTTTGAGTTGGGAAGAACTTGCTCTGTACCGCATACTTTGTAGGCATTGTAAAGCGTCATGCTCAAGCTGGGAAAGAGCAGATACAGCTCGTAGCTGCTGAACGTACATCACTGACGCCAATCGACCGAGTACTGTTTACCGCTTTAAGCACTGCGGGAGAGATTACCACTGGTCTGCTACAAAACTTTTAAATCGTATGTTGGCGATAGTTGGAATAAGTAGAAGTGTACAATGATGAATGTTTTTGTGACACTGGTCTGCTACAGTCATGTCCGTACTGAGCGGGTAACACCGTGCTAAGTAAAATTTGTCACTGGTACTAAACTGCATACCGAAATATGCTCGAGTATCATTATCGTTCCCCCTTTCTTGTATCTGCCTATATTTTGACAACCTGACAGCATCTCGGTCTATATGCAGACAGTTGCATGTTGCTTGACTGCGGGCTTGTGATATCATACAAGTTGTGAACGCTGGACCTGCGAAAATAATCATCAATGACTTGCACATCTCGAAGAAACTCACTTTATTTTGCAGCTAAAAGAATCAAGGAAGGATTTAACCGCTAACGTTTCAATTTTATTTCTTTGGTAATAGGTTGCTTTACATGTACAAGCTCTACAGCCGCATAAAGATAAGTTCGGGATTCAACGTCGCTACGGTGATGAATGGCTGATCACATCCAAAATGACGGACAGTCATATTTGCAGCGTTAACGAGAAAGTCATCGATGTCGTAAACATAACTGTTCTCTCAGCACACAAATATTGCGTTGTTTTGAATCCAGTTGGACCGGATGGTGTCCCACAGTTGGTAAAAAGCTGCTTGTGCGTGGAGAAAAGTCATTCTTCATTCAGCCTGGTGAGGAATTGCAATCTGGTGTCGAGGATTCCTACATCTTGCAACACAATGAAGGTCTCATTCTCCAAGCCAAAGATGAGTTTACTGACGAAGTGCTGGAATCAACTGAAAGCTCAGAAGAAGATGTACAAATGATGCAAAAACGTCAAGTGGTGAGTTATAAACTGTCTTCTATTGAATGTTGTTTCTTTTAATGTTCTTTTACTATGCTTACAATACTAAATTTGTCATTTTAACTCTTTTATGTAGCTACGTCGTCCGGGTTATCAATGGATGATGCGCGGACCGATTGAATACGTTCCGCCGATCGAAGTCAGCGTGATCGGTCGTCGTAGTCTCATTCCGTTGGATCGAAATGAAGGTATATACGTGAGGAACACGAAGACAGGCACAGTTCGATCTGTTATTGGTCAAGCTTATATGCTGAAAGAGGACGAAGAATTATGGTACAAGAAAATTCCTGATGATGTGCTGCAGTTGTTAGTCGCTGGTCGCGACCCCCTAGCAGATCGCAGCGCCTATGCATCGAAACGTAGACTGACGGAACAAGTATTGGATCTAACTAGAGTTGTTACGTTCCAGGTCCCCCACAACGCTGCAGTACAAATATATGATTACAAAGAACGAAAGGCTCGAGTGGAATTCGGACCGACTCTCATCATGTTGGGTCCCGATGAACAATTCACTCGGCTTAGTCTTAGTGGCGGTAGACCGAAGCAACCTAACCGTATCAAGAGCCTTTGTCTGTTGTTGGGACCTGATTTCTGCACTGATGTGGTAGTCGTGGAGACTGCTGATCATGCTCGACTGTCGCTTCAGCTTTCGTACAACTGGCACTTTGAAATTCCGTCACCGTGTAGTCAGTCAGAGGCAGCCCAACTATTCTCTGTTCCAGATTTTATTGGAGACATGTGCAAGGCGATTGCTTCTCGAATTCGCGGTTCAGTGGCTTCGGTGAAGTTTGACGACTTTCATCGAGTAAGCTCCAATTATTTTAAAGTGCTCATCTTGCCATAATACTTCACGCTAAGAATTATTCCTTATGGTTCAGTTGTACTCCTTCCCTCCCAAGTTTCCTCTATCTAACTAGTGTTAAGTTGAACGTTTTTCCCGAAATGGCTCACGTTGTTCTGCTTGGGTGGTCATGATTAATATATGTTATTCTTTGATCCCTAACACCGGACGTTACATATCCAGTTATATCGTTATCAAGACACCGTTGGTATGTTTACTTTACGAGCGTTTATTTATCTACTGTTTTTTCTTCCAGCCACATACATAGAACGCGCCTTCGTTCGTCTCATGCTTGTTAGCATAAAGGTTCACTTTAATATCGGTCTTCGTTTTCTAATGCTTTCACAGAATTCAGCCAGAATTATTCGAGCCTCTGTTTTTGGCATGGACAATGAAGGACGGATCAGGGACGCTTTTGTCTTTCCGCAAAACAATTTGCATATTACTAGTGTCGATGTTCAATCTGTGGAGCCAGTGGATCAACGCACTCGAGAATCGCTTCAAAAATCCGTACAATTAGCGATCGAGATTACTACTAACTCGCAAGAAGCTGCCGCGCAGTAGGTTTTCATTAACAACAGACCATTGCGTTTGCATGACGTTTTGCCCCCTTATCACAATTTCCACCTTAACAGACACGAGGCTGGTCGCCTGGAACAAGAAGCTCGTGGTCGCTTGGAGCGCCAGCGTATTCAGGACGAGGCATCCGTCAAAGAAGCACGTCGTGACTTGATTCAAATGCGTGTTGAATTGGCGGTGCTAGAGAGCACTGGTGAAGCGAAAGCTGAGGCCCTCGGTCGTGCAGAAGCTTCACGCATTGAGGGTGAGGCCGCAGTGTCTCAAGCGAAACTCAAAGCTGAAGCCATTACGATTGAAACGGTACGTGTTTGGATTTGCTCATTTCTGTTACCTGGCAATCGCTATCAGAAATAGCATTCTTCATCAGAGTATCAGCTTAATTTGTCCTGACGTTAAAAGCTTGGGACTTAGGCTATGGAAAACCATATTTTTGAAAGAACCTCGGTCTCTAGTATGTGAAACGAATGGACTGATGGAAAGCCAACGCATCCCAGTTTGTTTCGAGCTAATGAATGCAACTGCGGTTGCCGAAATCCGAGACTTGACAAAAAAGGCGTCTTTTTAACTGTAGGTCGCGGAGGCTGGCTTCCAGCAAGTGACTTCTGTTGCTATCTATTTACGTAAATATAAGTTTTACGTATTTCATGCGTCCGCTTTATTATTGTTAGCCAATCTGCCTGACTCCATTCTAAGATATATAGTAGCCAGCTTATATTTTGACATCACGGTCATCAGCCTTCTAATGCATTGCTTGTTCATTTAGGACGCTGAATTAGAGCGCTTGAAAAAGGCCCGTGTTGTGGAGCTGGAATATAATAAACAAAAAGACCAACAACGTATTCAAATGCTCGCGGAACAAGCCCGAATCAAGATTTCGCGTTTCAGTTCCATGGTGGATTCCATCGGTGCGGACACATTAAAGGCGATTGCTAGTGCCGGTCCGGAGCACAATTTGCGCATGCTCAGTGCACTTGGGCTGCAAAGCACCTTAATCACCGATGGAACTACACCGGTCAATCTGTTTAACACCGCCCACGGACTGATTGGACATATGATCGCACCGAAACGCGGCGCGAAACGCAGAGTATTGAACAGCGCAGTGAGACAACCGCATCTCGCTCCGGTCTGGGAATCCGCTGCTCATCGTGATGCAGGCGAGGATGATGATTCATATGATGACGACTCAGCGGTCGCTCAGGACTCTTGAGATTTTCAAACAGCTTTCACGCGCCATTCGCCGTTTACCTTTGTTTTTCCGCATTTGATTTCCAAATATCATGTTTTCTTGTGACCATTGATTTTGCTAACGATATTTCTTAAAAGGTTTTGCTAATATAGAGCCCTGTGAACAGCCGATCCATATTCTGTTGAAACTTACGTGGTAGCCATGGAAAAATGGCTCTTCGTACGACATTTAGGTATTTACACGAGAATGCTGTCCTCACTTGAGATTAAGGATATCGATGAAACTATTGGTAGACCGTCACAATGAGACATCAGAAAAGAGATTGCTAAATGGCCACGAAATTCACCGTGTTGGTGTAAAAATACAGACTGATCGGCGAGCATTTTGATGTGCCCACCAGCTCCAATAGCTTCACTTAACGGTTATTGATCCCTGACTTATTCTCAGTGACCCTTCACAACTATGCTTGGACTGCTAAATCGCAATATTCCTACTCACCGCATCTCGGGGTTCGGAACCACAGTGTTTACTGATTTTTAGAGAAATGTGCAATCTAAATTGTTCATTTCGAAGACTATTTTGTTCACCATTAATGATCTTGTTGGCGTGCAACTGACGCCAAACGACCGAGTTCTTCCTATCGTTGCAAGCGCTGTGGTAGAGATTGTTCCTCCAGAGTCGGACTGTTCAGTCTTTCTAAAAGCTGTGTAACGTGAAAATTCATGCGATTGTGATGTACATCCATGGTCAACATCGACCGAAGTAGGCCAACACAATGATCTTGTTGTAAACAGTAATTTGCAGATATGCTGTCCTGCATATTTATGTGCTGTGAAGATAACACCGTGCTACATTGTTTTACAAACGTCAGTACGCTGCATGCGGAATCACGGTGGAGTCTCATTGCATTTCTATTTTGATTCTCTTGGAAACCTAGTGGTATGTTAGCTCACCTGCAGATTATGACAGTGCAATACTGCCGGAATCATGTTTGTGATTTCATGTGCCATACATATACGATTATAGTCCTGGTCCCTGATCGGAATTCACAACCACAGATTTGTTTTATTTCTTGCATGGTATGTCACCTTGTTTCGTGCTCTACTCTTTCCTTTTGCTCTACTGCTATCGTATTTTAGTCTCGTCTCACCTGTTTTGTGAGGTTACAGTTCGCTTATCCCAATATCCGACAGCGTTCTTGGTTCTCCCCCGAAACGCACTAAGTTATCGCTTGTTTTGTCATAAGAGTAAGGCGTTGTCTGCAATCTGGGGAATAGTAACTACAGCTCTTAGCTGCTAATCATGCTGACACCGATCGAATGAGTACCGCCCATTGCTGCGAGCGAGGCGGGAGAGATTGTTCGTCCCGAATCGTACTGTTTAGTTATTCGAAAGGATGCGGAGCATTAAACCATCATTGCTTGAGATGTACGTCCATGGGCGGCATCGGCCGAAGGAGGCCAACAACAAATATCATATAAAGGGTAATAAGACTGCGTGTGCTGTATACAATCATTTTGAGATTGGTTGCCACCAGACACGAGATTTCAAATAAGACAAGATTACAGTACCTCTGCTACTCCGTTCATTGAACCCAGTGTATATCGGGAGGTTACTCACAACATCTAGTCCCAGATACGTAAATTGAAATGTACCGATACAAGCTGTCTCTTGAAGTCGTTCAATAGTTATAATAGGTGGCGATACACTATGTTCACCAAGAAGCTTCATTTGATGTTTGCTGATTGTCATTCGATGTGTGTCTAGAGTTTCTTCGGGGATTGCATAATCAAGGCTACATCGTCGCAAACAACAGGTCACGTGTTACATCCCGAACAACCTCAAGATGATGCGATGCCTCTTATAAGCACCACATATATCACCCGCAAGATAAATATAAAGAATTTGTTGGTGAGTTTTGTTTTCCTAACATAGCATATTGTTTCGCGTATCAACCGTCATTCCTTCTCCCCTAAGATTCTTACCGTGCGCGGGTGGGATTTTATTGATTTCCGATTGCTTCGCCATTTTGTGAACTCATTACCAAATCCCACTGACTGTGCTATGCTAAACGGTTGTATTACAAAAGATCTACTCCATGGAGAATTGAATTCAAGAAGTCGACCATTGGGTAGACCACACTTGCGCTACAAATTTGTTTGCGAAAGTGATATGAAAGCTCTGTGTAGAGTTAATCTTCAAGCTGGATAAGAGCAAATACTGCTCTTGGCGGCTGATCAAAGGTCACACAGTTTGACGTCCGCCGTTTACTCACTCAAGGGATAATCTTGATAATATTCTGCTTTATTTAACTGTAATTTGGTCGTCCTACACTCTTTCATATCGGTTACAATTTCAAACAAGTTTTACTGGATCCAGTGTAAACTTTCGAATCATAAACGCGTTCATATACCGTGACTTGCGACATACACTTAGTTACCCAGCAACATTACAAACGCCCCACTCCCGCTGATATGTTCGTTTGGCACGTGTCTGTTTCCTTTGGAATACACTCCTGAAACGATCCTTCCAGCTCCCTGTGTCGAGATATTTATTCACTTGGTGGCATTACAAACTCCCCATCCACGTGTTGACTTTTGCCGATAATTTTGTTCTGTGCGCACCTGTTTCCTTTCGAACACAACCTGAAACTATTGCTACAGCTCACAGCGTTGTGACATTTATTCGAAATGTGGACAAATTTGGCGCTAAACGGTTTGACTGAAACTGCGTATGAACGCACGGTAAGTTATTTGAAAATATTCGAGACCGATCGGGAGTCCATAATCATGAAAAGAAAGTTTACAATGAATCAGTTATAGCACATTTTTTGGTAACGATTCGCTTCTGAACACAGAAACTTCGTCAGACCAAAGGTGTCGGTACGAACAGTGTTCTGATTTAATAGGCATTTTTTGACCAATGCTGAGTTCTTTAATATAGAAAGGCGAGATCAAGACTATTGATCACCCCCTAAATGCTGTGTTAATCCGTAAATTGTATATTTTGTGTGCATGTGCGAACAGCGTCCGCTGACCCACTGCTTACGTAATCCATGTGCACATTAGGTGTTATGCACGTTAATCCTTATTCGCTGCAGAACCGAACGCCAGATTGTTGAGATATCCGCCCCATCCACCTTGTTCACCGCATTCGCCCTAGCCGCTGTGATTTCAACTGCCTCAATGTGAAGTCTTTCCCTATAAGATATCACACCCCGTCTTATCACTTCCACGTTATCAAGATATACGCTGTCCAGTGTCTAGCACGTGTTCAGCTAGGGCAAAATCCCGAATCTGAGATTGATATTCACTGGGATTGCGGGGTTGCTTTCCCACTCGTTTCCTAGTGTTCGTTTACCCTAGTGCAAAGTTCTCTAGACGTTTGCCCAATGTAAACACCCGCGCCACCCTTGCATTTGATTTTGTAGATGCAGTTCGTCGCACAACCTAAAGGAGTCTTATCTTTTAGATGCATTAATGCGGAGCTGAGAGTTCTACCTCCCTTATGTGTTACTAAAATACCTGCGTTATTCGAGATTCGACTTATTCCTTTGGAGGCGCTTTACACATACGGTAGAGATCGTCAAACTTTCCGGAAATATTCGACCGAAACTATATGTTTACGTAAATTTGTTTTTCCGGGTGTGTGTAAAAAGGAAGCTATAAGGGATTTCAGTAAACTGGGGCGAACACAGTATCATTCAACATAAAATATCGTAACGTTTATTTAAAGATCATTTCATTTGGTGAGGGAACAATTTCTGGCGGTAAACTGTTGCAAAATGTTGCGTAAATGTTACGGCGAAAGTTTAATCGGGAATGTGATATTTGAAGGGTAAGATTGAGACTGCGGGTCGGGAGATGAAAACCAGTTTTAAAGAGGTGTCTGTGTGGGTGGGACCCGGCATGGATTATTCGGTATGTCAAGATTAGGTCAGCTAGGATGCGCCTGTGTTCGAAGGTTCACAATCCAAGTTTAGTCAGTCGCTGCTCACACGGTAGATTATGCAATCCAGTAACCATTATAGTTGCCTTATGATTAAGCATTTCGAGTGGCAAGATGTCTATTTTCCATCCATGGTGTACAAGCATGTGCTGTGTAGCTCACAAGTAGATGTATGTATGTATTGAATGCACATGAACAGAACGGAGTAATTACTTTTCGATATTTCACATCGAGCTCTACAATACAAACGTTAGAAAATAGAAATGAATTTAATCAACAGCAAGACTTTCTAAATTTAAAACGAAAATTTCAAGTTTTTAATGCTTTCAACTTTTCTTTTTATTTAAAACTTCAACGTTGAGTTGTTTTTTGATCAAAATCGTGCAAAACATATGTCTATACAAATCCATATTAGAGTGCAAGTCGCGCAAAACAAAAAACTCAGTGCTTTCCATACTCGAAGCCAAACCGTGTAACGATTTTCAACTTAAGATAAAGCGTCTTTTCAATGAAGCAACGTGTCTTACGGTGCACATCAATACCGCATTCGTGTTTTCAACTAAAAGGTTGCCGATGAATGAAATTCAATGGGGCCGCGTCAATGCGTCTTTTGTGCAGTTCATAACATCAAGGTGCACTTATGAACAATGCATTAAAGAGTGTTTCACTGATACTGATATGTAATTTGGCTAACGATGATCATTTAAAACCTGAGTTCGATAGATTACCACTCTGCCTAGTGGATAAAATCATTTCACATCTACTGCCTTGTGAAACCTCAGGTAAGTAACCGAACTACGATATTCAGGTGCCTGAAAATAGAAAATGTTCTAAAATCTGTCAATGTAGTTGTTGTTGGCCCCATCCGCTCGATGTTGACCGTGGATTTACATCACAAGCGCACGATGGTTTCATTCTCCACAGCTATACAAATTATTAAACAGTTCGATTCGGGAGTGACAATCTCTCCCACAGCGCTCGCAACGACAGACAGAACTCGGTCGTTTGGCGTCAGTTGCACGCCCGCGGCGTGATCTGCGTTCAGCAGCCAAGAGCTGTATCTGTCAATGTAGTATACACAAGAAAAAGATAGTAGTCGGTAAATTTCAAGGTTGATTATGTAGAGTTCGAAGGCGAATGTTTGCTAAAATTACATTACATAAGCTGAAACTATTAATGGCGTGAGATTTAGAACATTAGGAAAACATACCATCCAGTAAAGATCGTGGGTTGAATCTAGACAAAGAACTGGTGTCAACACATTATCACGTCTAATCATGATCTCCAAACTTGTCTTCGTGAGGTTAACACCTAAGATCGGATGGCAAAGAAGAATAACTCTAACCATAAAAAGCATTTCGTCGGTGGAATGTGCCCAATGTCATACAACAATGACAAGCTGTTCACGGCCGGGACTTGAACAATTACGAAATCCATATAAAAGTAAGCACAAACAAACTTGCATCAGGAGACTACACCTCAAGATTCATTATTCAACAATCAAGAATTTACGGTCACAAAAACCACGTAGCTTCACAATTACCCGATCATAGTAAATATTAATTTATCTAATGTCAATTGTAGTCCAGTTGAATACTTAGCATGAGTCAATACGCAGGTGTCGTTAAATAGTTATGCAACGAATAATTGTCCAAATTTCGAGCGATGACAATAGTTTCGGGGAGGGCATTCCAAAGGAAAGAGACACGTACACAAACGAATACTTATTGTACAAGAGCATTTTGTAGCTTCCTATTCGTGCGCTGTGCTCGGCTATTCAATGGCGTCCAATTCAGCTAATTCAGTCGAATGGGCTCGACGAGTTGA
This sequence comes from Atriophallophorus winterbourni, assembly GCA_013407085.1. Taxonomy (NCBI): domain Eukaryota; kingdom Metazoa; phylum Platyhelminthes; class Trematoda; order Plagiorchiida; family Microphallidae; genus Atriophallophorus; species Atriophallophorus winterbourni. The sequence goes on from JACCGJ010023260.1 coordinate 10,005, forward strand.
AGAATCGCGCCTAACTGGTTGGCGCTGAGGCTCTGAGAATTCTGCTGTTCTCATGAAATCTACCGATAACGGTTTACTTGACTTGATATATCAAGATAACAAGCGGGTGCGGTGAGACATTTGTTTACAGCTTGTGTCCCAGCACTTGATTGAAGAACTGAGGTCGTATGCTGTCGGCAATCATATCGTAAACCGTTAAGAAATTTCCACAGGGTGGGATGTTGGCAAGAAAAGTGTGACTGTAATGCATGATGCCAGCCTTCTGTAGGTTTATTCGTTCTGGCAACACCACTATTTTCGTGTTCATACTTATTGCATGTTTCAGGTGGAAATATAGATGGTGCAAAGCTTTCTCATCTACCTCTAATTCGTCGAACTCGAACAAAAATATGTTCAAAATGAGATAACAGTTCATTCATCCTCTCACTTTTAGGCATAGATTTGGCTAAAATCTCAAATGTGTCGACTTCATCATTCAACGACATCTGGTAATGTATTCGGCGCCTTAGCTCGCAACACACTAAGCAACCTATTATATGTAATTGCTGTTTTGTTTTGTAAAAGACAGCAAATTGCTGGTGGTGTGACGCTTTCAGCATATTGAAAATGTACAGTGTATATCTGGTAGAAAAGCGAAGGTACAACTTTGAACCTTCCATCAGCAAACCACATGTTGCTAAGAGACAGTGCACCAACCAGGCTTCGATTACCGAAGATAAAGTATCTTGCATCGTCACTATGGTCTTTAGAATCATACAACCAGAAATCTATGTATATATTTGGAACATAAAACATGCGTCACTTGGGAGGGACGGGAGAGTGCATGCTGGGTCTTTCCTTCTTATACTGTTTTTTATGACTGTTGAGTGTCCGCGAGATAGCCCCTGTTTGAGGTAATGCCATTAGAGTGCCTAATGACAGACCGAATGTGACCGAAGTCCGTGAGCCAAAGGGAGTTGCATTCACTTCTAACATTTTTTCCATCATTTTAGCACACATTATTCACCAAAACATTTTCTTTGTTGCGCTCGTGATTGTGAAGTGCGAAATTACGTACGATATCATCGTTAGATATAACTAATCTCGCTCTACTCTCGTGTACGTGACAAACTTACTACATCTCCAATTAATATTGCCACTATTTGATTGTTTCTCAAACCAAAACTCGTTTCCCATGTAACTTAATATCCTTCGACCTTTGCTACTTGTACCATATTCAAGAGTCATTGCACACATTTAAATATTTTCTTATCTTAAATCTTATCTTAAATACCCTCCATGGGTTTAAGTGACTGAAGATTAAGTGTCTGGAGATTATGTGACTCGAAATTAAATGACCGGACACCGCCGATAACAGATGAGCGTGTTGTGATTGTTTGTTATATAGGTACAGAATGTTCGACTCGTAGCCGTTCTCTTGTGTTGTGGGATTTGAGTTGAAGTTGCTTAACGATGAATCGATTGCCATTGAGATGACGGTCGAAACGCTTACAAGATTACGGTAAGAATGAAAATTTAAAAAAATGGTATAGTAAACAAGATTATACTTGTAAGCCAACTGTTATATAGGGTTCGTACAACGAACCACGATGTTCTGACACAGAATCACAAAGTGATTCTTGGTCAAAGCACTCAAGTCGCTTGTGGATGACCAAAGTAAAACGTTGCTCACATCCCCATCCCTTACACACCACAAAGTATAGTAGTATAGTATATAACAAGTAAAGCAAATCAATTGTATGAGTCACGAATGATGTTTGTTTGAATATATAAGCAAAATTTCGGTTTAAAAATTGTCAGGCAAAGAGATCCCACAAAGCATAAGGTGGAAAATTTTGAAAAATGTAGCAATTACGACAAAAAAAGTTTTCTACGATCAATACGGGAACTTGAAATGTAGAAGGATTTTGGATTTTACAACACTTTTGAAACAAGTGTCTTAGTGGATGTTCTTCAATAGACTATAAAATCGCGGCATATACTCCTTTGAGTAGAGTTACACAGACCCAGGCGTCGCAATCCTTCGGTGAATGGAGCATTGCGAAGACCCATCACTTACTTTGTTGCCCTGTGATAGATTTGATCAAGAAAAGCAATATCTTTTCGCGGCGAAGTAGCCCAGATCTCAACCGCATACTCCATCGTAGGAGGAGGATAGACGTTCACTATCGTGGTAACCTTATTGATGAGAATTTTCCGAATATTCTTCGAGAGATTCATCACAATCTGCTGGCCTGTCGATATACATTCTGACAGTGGATAGCGCTCGTCAGGATTCCGTTGATCCATGCTTCTATTGATTTCTCCGCAGATCTCCACGTCAAGTTTTTAGTTCCCAATAAATATGTCCGTAGAACATTCTTGCAAAGGCGGAGCATTTGGATTTTCTGTACGTTCAATGGCATATCACTCGGATATGCACAGGCTGATACGCTGTTTGAACCCATTTGCAGTTTCCCACAATTTTCCCAAGCAACATCGAGCCACCGGATTTACATCGGTCGAGAACATTGGGATCACAACATGAAGTGGGGTTTGATAGCGTACCAATCCATCGTGCATGAAAATTAAAGCCACTGGCGGGCGAAACTGTTCAATGTCATATACAACATGTTCACACGAGTTTCAACAAAATATCCATAATTGAATGCATTCCTCTCACAGACCCCACGAGCAGTTTCGTGCATTTGTACTCATCAGCAGGGGACAGTAGGATTAGCCTTGCAACCGTGAAGAAATGTGCTTACAATATACAAGTGATGTTATAGCTCTCGCCGTTTTCTGATTTGTGCACCTGTTAGTCAACGGCGCTTAAATACTGCGAGGTTATGTGGTTTTCAATGCTCGAATCGTGACAGTTGAGTGCTGATTGAAATGCACCCTTCTGGAGGATTGGGACCAACCTTACCATCGAATGCCACTGTTTGTAATAAAGTCAGCCATTAAAACACTAAGTGGCCCGTCTCTTCCTTGTTCTCAAACATCTAAGCTCAAAGTATGCAAGGTAGCTTCTATCAGAAGTCGATCGATATTAGTGGTTGTTATTTCTCGCATTGTTTTTAACGTGGGGTTGCCCTCAAACATATTTCACAAGTCCATTCAAGCTTATTCTGTGTATACACAAATATTTGTACGTGTGGTTTGATAGAAAAGCGGTGATCTTATGGTGTGTGACAGATGAAAACTATGGCATTCTCTTGGCCATTTTTGCTATTGAACGAGGTGATCGGAAGTTATTGATCACTTGTAACGCTGAGCACTTGAATAATGCGCATCATATAATAGCTAGTGTAAAATCTGGTTAAATCATTTCCCGTACATTTCACTATTATAAGCAGGAAAGAGAACATCCAATAAACCATACTGATCGCAAGCTCGACATTTTCCAAGCAACAAAAGCATCATAAAAATGTCGGAATACGTTATCACACGGTGTAACTGGTATTATAATTGCAAACGTCTTGGTTAGTTTAATCGGACCATAGCAGAGAAACCCAGTAATCACAATATCAATCATTTTCAGCGTGGACCATTGGGTTGTGAAAATGCTAAGAATGGAAAGGTTAGATTATTTTGTGGATGTGTGAAGTGCATCAACGATGAGTGCTAGTCACAAGCTTTCGAACGATGCGCAGAAGACCACCCAAGCTACCCTTCCTTTCCCACCATGGTACATCGGGATATATGCGGCAATTTGAGTCGGGTTCTGTCTTGAGTAGCTACGCATTCAGCAGTACGTTCTCGATATCAGCCTCGCATTTCAGTGTGATCTTTAGCAAGCGAGGTTGACCAATGTGAGCTAAAGTTGAGTGGCGAGTTAGACGGGTCACTTCGTCTGGGATTATATGTTTAATTTGAATTAGGTGACAAAGTTGACACCATTTCTCGAGGTAGTGTTTCTGTTTCTTATCAAACAGGATTCTTGGGACTCGCTAACGTTCGTACATATCACGTTCAGTGCGCATGGTGAGTTCAGTTGGCGTATCGCAAAGTCAGACTTTTTAGTATTTAAACCATTTGGGGCTTGACGTTGTGAGTCGGGTACAGCGGCCATAGAGTGCACAGCTGAGGTAGACCGTAACAGCACATTTCCGTAAGAATTTCCGACATCATTGGTCGTTTTAACTGATTCCAAAACGGGATTAATCCAGAAACAAAATATTCATTTGCATGCTTTTCCGTCACACACCCCACGACCGGATTAACCAAGCTTTTTTTCTTTTTTGGCACACAAATAGCCTTATTCTTAGATTTCTTCAGTGGTGGTTCCGAAATCGTTGTATTGATCACTTGCGTACTCACATGATTTACCAATATTTTCTCCACACATCGAAGGATCATCTCGAAACTGGCTATTTTATTTTCTATTTTTGCTTCAAAAGTATCAGCATCGTGCAAGGATATAGCTCTACAATGAACACAGACATAGCAGGCGCCTGGAACCTTTTCATTTTTTATTAATGCTATCGAATCAGGGGCTAAAGTACGGTCACATTTACCCTGCATCTTAGCCATATACAAAAAACACGTCATGACTTTTTTTCGCCTTGGGACTCACCGGTTGTTCACACGCTGTGCACGTGTTCTCGGGACAATTCGTCCTATCAGCTGGGCAGGCCGTGACCATTGTTGCGTTCGCCGGATCCAGGACCTTGGCAATGAGGTCAAGTTGGTTCCATGTCGCTGTCACAGCTTGACTTTTTGCGCGTATGTTGGATCTCGTAATGCGATCAAACATGTTAGTAGCCTGAATTGGGTTGTTCGGCTGAGTGATGGGCGGTTGGTCGATGTGGCTGCTTTGGAACTTGTCACTTTGCAAATAATCCACTATAGCTCGTTAACCACACAAGGTAGTATACACATACAGATATCAAAATGCGTATCTAGAGGCGAATTTTACAATAATAGCAAAACCGTAGAATTGTTATCGATGATCAAACTGAGATATATACGCCGATACCGCACAGCAAAATCTTTTCGTATGGCTGTATAGTTTTCCGATTTATCAGTAGCAAACGATGAGATACAATCGATATTCTTCTCGAGAGTTTCACCTTTGTTACTAGAATTATCAATTTGGTTCGAGTGAACGGCGCAGTCTAGCAAAATGTCCAAATTTAGACATTTGATGTTGGGTTTTTTAAACGTGTCTAGTACCCAAGGCAACCACAAGGCTCGCAAGAAAATACTTTGGTAGCCGCATTACTGCCATTAATGGAATCCAACCAATTCGTGGAATGATCGCTAGCAGATGCTATACGTGGTGCTTATAAGAGGCATTACATCATCTTGAGGTTGTACGGGATGTAACACGTGCCCTGTTGTTTGCCGACGATGTAGCCTTGATTATGCAATCCCCGAAGAAACTCTAGACACACATCGAATGACAATCAGCAAACATCAAATGATGCTTCTTGGTGAACATATTGTATCGCCACCTATTATAACTATTGAACGACTTCAAGAGACAGCTTGTATCGGTACATTTCAATTTACGTATCTGGGTCTAAATGTTGGGAGTAACCTCCCGATATACACTGGGTTCAATGAACGGAGTAGCAGAGGAACTGTAATCTTGTCTTATTTGAAATCTCGTGCCTGGTGGGTACCAATCTCTGTCTACAAAATGATTGTATACAACACACGCATTCTAATTACCCTTTATATGATATTTGTTGTTGGCCTCCTTCGGCCGATGCCGCCCATGGACGAACATCTCAAGCAATGATGGTTTAATGCTCCGCATCCTTTCGAATAATCAAACAGTACGACTCGGGACGAACAATCTCTCCCGCCGCGCTCGCAGCAATGGGCGGTACTCATTCGATCGGTGTCAGCATGATTAGCAGCTAAGAGCTGTAGTTACTCTTCCCTAGATTGCAGACAACGCCTTACACAATGCCTCCAGATAGCGGTCAAGAGCATTCGTATCTATTTTCCGAACGTCTTCGTACCACAACGGTCCAATGGCTCAACGTTCGACTTCTTGATGTCAATTCACCATAGAGTAGATCTTTCGGAATACGACAATTTTCCACATCACAAAGCTGGCGGCGCGATCTGCGTTCAACAGCTTGCAGACAACGCTTAACACAATGCCTTCAAAGTGAGCGGTCAAAAGCAAGTTCTTGCTAACTCGACGGCTCACGGTCTAGTGCTTTGGCATCTCTTGTGCAAACGTCTTAGTATCGCAAGAGCGGTCGGCCAAAAGGTCGACTGTGCAAGCAAGATTAGATTCAGTTAAAGAAAGCGAACACATTACAACACCACAAGATTATTGTATGAATTAAAATATGAAAAATAATCTTAAAGTATATCAAATTTATGGCTCACGAATGATGTTCGCTTGCATATGTAAGTCCAATTCCACTTTAAATTTCGTCATGCACGGAAATTCCATCACATGTTTAGGTTGGGAATTCAAGAAAAATATAACCCATACGTCAAATAAGGGCGCTGATAACCAATACGTGAACTTGTGATGTCGAAGGATCCCAAGTTCACTCATTGATTAAGACATGATATTTTGAAACAAGGTCAAATTTGTCAACTAAAACAACTAGAACGACAACGAATATCAATACATCGCGTGACCGCAGTGTCAAATCTCAAGTGACAGAACATTGCCGTTTGTATACAACATTACTGTACCACCTACAGAATAACGGCAGGACGGAGAGGTTTATTCGCACAGTGCTAACGCACAGGTAAATTAGGAAGCAAAACTACTGGTGGTATATCGTATGACAAAACACGCGATAACTTAGTGCGTTTCGGGGGAGAACCAAGAACGCTGTCGGATATTGGGATAAGCGAACTGGAACCTCATAGAACAGGTAAGACGAGACTAAGATACGATAGCAGCAGAGCAAAAGGAAAGAGCAGAGCACGAAACAAGGGGACATATGATGCAAGAAACAAAACAAATCTGTGGTTGTCAATTCCGATCAGGGACCAGGACTATAATCGTATATGTATGACACATGAAATCACAAACATGATTCAGGCAGTGTTGCACAGTCATAAACTGCAGGGTGAGCTAAGATACCACTAGGTTTCCAAGAGAATGAAAATAGAAAGGCAATGAGACTCCACTGTTATTCCGCATGCAGCGTACTGACGGTTGTAAAACAATATAGCACGGCGTTAGCTTCACATCACATAAATATGCACGACAGCACATCCGCAGATTACTGTTTACAACAAGATCATTGTGTTGGCCTGCTTCAGTCGATGTCGACCATGGATGTACATCACCATCGCGTGACGATAGGCAGAACTCGGTCGTTTGGCGTCAGTTGCACGCCAACAAGATCATTAATGGTGAACAAAATAGTCTTCGAAATGAACAGTTTAGAGTGACATTTCTCTAAAAATCCATAAAACGGTGCTTCCGAAGCCCAGATGCAGTGAGTAGGAATATTGCGAGTTAGCAGTCCAAGCATAGTTGTGAAAGGTTACTGAGAATAAGTCAGGGATCAATAACCGTTAAGTGAAGCTATTGGAGCTGGTGGGCACATCAAAATGCTCGCCGATTAGTTTGTATGGTTACTTCAACACGGTGAATTTCATGTCCAAGCTTTAGCAATCTCTTTTCTCACATCTCATTGTGACGGTCCACCAATAGTTTCATGGATCTCCTGAATCTCAAGTGAGGACAGCAGTCTCGTGTAAATACCTAAATGTCGTACGAAAGCCATTTTCCCATGGCTACCACGTAAGTTTCGACAGAATATGGATCGGCTGTTCACAGGGCTCTTTATTAGCAAAAATATTTAAGAAATATCGTTAGCAAAATCAATGGTCACAAGAAAACATGATAATTGGAAATCAAAAGCGCAAGAACAAAGGTAAACGGCGAATGGCGCGCAAAAGCTTGTTTGAAAATCTCAAGATTCCTGAGCGACCGCTGAGTCGTCATCACATGAATCATCATCCTCGCCTGCATTACGATGGGCAGCGGATTCCCCGACCGGAGCGAGATGCGGTTGTCCCACTGCGTTGTTCAATAATCTGCGTTTCGCGCCGCGTTTCGGTGCGCTCATTTGTCCAATCAGTCCATGGGCGGTGTTCAACAGATTGACCGGTGTAGTTCCATCGGTGATTAAGGTGCTTTGCAGCCCAAGTGCACTGAGCATGCGCAAATTGTGCTCCGGACCGGCACTAGCAATCGCCTTTAATGTGTCGGCACCGATGGAATTCACCATGGAAGTGAAACGCGAGATCTCGATTCGGGCTTGTTCCGCGAGCATTTGAATACGTTGTTGGTCTTTTTGTTTATTATATTCCAGCTCTACAACACGGGCCTTTTTCAAGCGCTCTAATTCAGCGTCCTAAATGAAAAAGCAATCCATTAGAAGGCTGATGACCATGATGTCAAAATATAAGCTGGATACTATTAAATGGTAGAATGGAGTCAGGCAGATTGGCTAACAATAAAAAAGATGACTCATGAAATACGTAAAACTCCTGTTTACATATAGATAGCAACAGACACGCTCAAAGCCATCTTCCGCGACCTACAGTTAAAAATACGCCTTTTTTGTCACGTCTCGGATTTCGGAAACCGCAGTTGCATTCATTAGCTCGAAACAAACTGAAATGCGTTGGCTTTCCCATCAGTACATTCGTCTCACATACTAGACACCGAGGTTCTTTCAAAAATATGTTTTTCCATAGCCTAAGTCCCAAGCTTTTAACGTCAGGACAAATTAAGCTGACACTCTGATGAAGAAAACTAACGGATGCGCGTTCAGTAGGGAATTACTGATAGAGATTGCCAGGTAACAGGAATGAGCAAATCCAAACACGTACCGTTTCAATCGTCATGGCTTCAGCTTTGAGTTTCGCTTGAGACACTGCGGCCTCACCCTCAATGCGTGAGGCTTCTGCACGACCGAGGGCCTCAGCTTTCGCTTCACCAGTGCTCTCCAGCGCCGCCAATTCAACACGCATTTGAATCAAATCACGACGTGACCCTTCGGCGGATGCCTCGTCCTGAATACGCTGGCGCTCCAAGCGACCACGAGCTTCTTGCTCCAGGCGACCAGCCTCGTGTCTGTTGAGGTGGAAATTGTGATAAGAGATCAAAACGTCATGCAAACGCAATGGCCTGTTGTTGATGAAAACCTACTGCGCGGCAGCTTCTTGCGAGTTAGTAGTAATCTCGATCGCTAATTGTACGGATTTTTGTAGCGATTCTCGAGTGCGTTGATCCACTGGCTCCACAGATTGAACATCGACACTAGTAATATGCAAATTGTTTTGCGGAAAGACAAAAGCGTCCCGTATCCGTCCTTCATTGTCCATGCCAAAAACAGAGGCTCGAATAATTCTGGCTGAATTCTGTGAAAAATTAGAACACGAAAACCGATGTTAAAGTGAACCTGTTTGCTAACAAGCATGAGACGAAAGAAGGCAGGATCTGTGTGTGTGGTTGCAAGAAAAAACAGTAGCTGAATAAACGCTCAGAAAGTTAACACACTAAAGGTGTCTTGAGAACGATATAACTGGTTAGGTAACGTCCGGTGTTAGGGCTCAAACAATAGCATAAATTAATCATGATTGATCATGACCACACAAGCAGAACAACGTGATCCATTTTGATAAAAACGTTCAACCTAACACCTGAAGGATGAAGGAAAACTTAGGAGGGAATTAGTAAAACTGAAATTTAAGGAATGATACTTAGCGTGAAGTATTCTGGCAAGATGAGCATATTAGAATTATTGGAGCTTACTCGATGAAAGTCGTCAAAATTCACCGAAGCCACTGAACCACGGATTCGAGAAGCAATCGCCTTGCACATGTCTCCAATAAAATCTGGAACAGAGAATAGTTGGGCCGCCTCCGACTGACTACACGATGACGGAACTTCAAAGTGCCAGTTGTACGAAAGCTGAAGTGACAGTCGAGCATGATCAGCAGTCTCCACGACTACCACATCAGTGCAGAAATCAGGTCCCAACAACAGACAAAGGCTCTTGATACGGTTAGGTTGTTTCGGTCTACCGCCACTCAAACTGAGTCGAGTGAATTGTTCATCGGGACCCAACATGATGAGAGTCGGTCCGAATTCCACTCGAGCCTTTCGTTCTTTGTAATCATAAATTTGTACTGCAGCGTTGTGAGGGACCTGGAACGTAACAACTCTCGTCAGATCCAATTCTTGTTCCGTGGGTACACGTTTCGCTACATAGGCGCTGCGATCTGCTAGGGGGTCGCGACCAGCGACTAACAACTGCAGCACATCATCAGGAATTTTCTTGGACCATAATTCTTCGTCTTCTTTCAGCATATAAGCTTGACCAATAACAGATTGAACCGTGCCCGTCTTCGTGTTCCTCACGTAGATACCTTCATTTTGATCCAACGGAATGAGACTACGACGACCGATCACGCTGACTTCGATCGGCGGAACGTATTCAATCGGTCCACGTATCATCCATTGATCACCCGGACAACGTAGCTACATAAAAGAGAGTTGAAATGTCAAATTTAGTATTTAAAGCATTGCAAAAGAACAATAAGGGAAACAACATTCAATAGAAGACAGTTTATAACTCACCACTTGACGTTTTTGCATCATTTGTACATCTTCTTCTGAGCTTTCACTTGATTCCAGCACTACGTCAGTAAACTCATCTTCGGCTTGGAGAATAAGACCCTCATTGTGTTGCAAGATGTAGGAATCCTCGACACCAGATTGCAATTCCTCACCAGGCTGAATAAAGAATGACTTTTCTCCACGCACAAGCAGCTTTTTACCCAACTGTGGGACACCATCCGGTCCAACTGGATTCAAAACAACGCAATATTTGTGTGCTGAGAGAACAGTTATGTTTACGACATCGATGACTTTCTCGTAAACACTGCAAATATGACTGTCCGTCATTTTGGATGTGATCAGCCATTCATCACCGTAGCGACGTTGAATCCCGAACTTATCTTTGTGCGACTGTAGAGCTTGTACATGTAAAGCAACCTATTACCAAAGAAATAAAATTAAAACGTTAGTGGTTAAATCCTTCTGTGATTCTTTTTTGCTGCAAAATAAAGTAAGTTTGTTCATGATGTGCAAGTCATCGGTGATTATTTTCGCAGGTCCAGCGTTCACAAGTTATATGATATCACAGGCCCGGAGTCAAGCAACATGCCATTGTCTGCACATGGACTGAGATGCTATCAGGTTGTCAAAATATAGGCAGATACAAGAAAGTGTAAATGATAATGAGGCTCGAGCATGTTTCTGTATGCAGATCAGTACCGGTGGCAAATTTTTATTTAGTACGGACATGACCCGTGATTGCTTGGCACTTTGTCTCCAGAACTGTTCTTCATGATGATGATGATAGATTAGATTTAAAATGTGAGACTATGTATGAGAATACAAACCAGCACGTGGGCTAATATAATGTTTATTCAGTACGGACAGGACCCGTGATTGCTTGGCACTTTGTCTCCAGAACTGTTTTTCATGATAATGATGATGGATCAGACTTAAACATTGAGACTATTTGTGAGATCGCAATCTCGCACGTGGGCTAAGATACTGTTATGTTGCTGAGGCTTAGACAGATGACTTTGAGAACAATGCCATATAAGATCAATATAACGGACCAATAACTCGAAACTCACTATCGTGGTTGACACACAAATCATCAGTTGGAATCTACGACTGATTTCGCACTGTTTGAGGCCAAATGACAGTAGGTGTTTCAGCATCAAAAACAGATGTGATGAATAAACGCGAACACTGTGCTCTTTGTTTCATGGTGTACGAATGGAGATTTTAGATTTTAATATGGATGCACTAATTGACTGTATTTAACATCTGTTACACCTGATCACAGGCACATTGAACAACTTGATGAGTAAAAATAAGTAAACAGAGATCTGTAATAAATAAAAAAATCACCTTTTCCGTCAGCATGTAGGCAACACGTTCCTCGACCACTTCTTCGAAAGGTCCAGGAAGATAAACTCCGGGGCCATGAACAAGCCATTGTTCGTTACAAAGACGCGCTACACCATTACGATCCGTGCAGTTTCTAAGAGCTCTAATACACAACGCAGCATTAGGTTCAATATTTTTTGCAGTAACTGAGTTTATGATTTTCACCTCTTTTCTTGGAATATATGTACCTGGAAGATGATTTAAGAGGACTTAGACATATTTATGTGTTCAGAAGAGAAAACCGTACATTATTTTATGAATAGCTTATATTTAATCATAATTTAACCTAAGGTTTATTCAAAAATTGTTGAGTTCACATTATTATGCATCTGAGTTTTTTCCTACCTGGACCCTCGAATAGCCATTGGTCACCTGCGATTCGACGTACGTCATCGGAATCTACAAAATCCATGGTGCATTCTAAATACAAAGCTTTGTTTGCGGAAACGACTCTTAGTAGCTTCACGCAATCAGTCAATTTTTCACCAGGATAGAGCGGGAACGGATCTTGAAAAAATCGATATTCTTCATCACCAACACGGACCTTTACTTGTCCATATTTATCGACAACAGGAGATCCAGTTTCATCTCGAATGACCGGGTTTTCAATAACGCAATAGTTCATAGGAGGAACTACAATCATTTTCTCTGGCCCAAGGATAACTTTTTGGTTGACATCTTTACGACAAAGAAACGTCTGAGGTCCAACAACAAGATCGATAACATTTGTATTGAGATTCACAACATGAATATAATGTTCTCGACTAATTCTTATAACAGAAAGAGAATCCTCCCGGGCCATTACGTTTCGTCTCACAAAAGTATGTTATCTAATGTTGAATTATTGCTGCGCTCAAGGCTAATTGTTGATTCAGTAAAAGTACATGTTTAATTACAAGTTCAAGTTGCCAATCACGCGTCCACATTATCTTCGACGGTCTGCGTTTGAGAACCTGCACTTAAATATCAAGTTACCGTATACAGTTAGCATCTGATTTTCTCATTATGCTTGTAGGGGACCGAAAATATAAGTCTAGCACTACACACAAAAATGGCAAAAATGGATTCACTAAAAGACCAAAGGAGCAAATGTCCAAATAAAGATCCAGAGAGGTCCAACGATAGCAAAAAATCCACACAGGAAAAGTCCAAGTGATGATGGAATCCAAGGTCAGAAAGTGCTAAAATGTTGGAGGATCCGTTAATCACATTTCCGGCACGCGGCGACCCACGCAAACTCCGCAATCACGGAAGAAGACAAGTCCGAGTTCAAAATGTATTGTCAATTAATGATTATTTACAGAATGCTATACAAAGGGTGAGTAACAACAACTCAGTTAACGAAACGGAAGATCAATAGTCTGAGTGAATCGGACAAGAAGAAATTGATCGATATGGCAATATCGATTATCGGAACAAAACGATAATTTCCAAGTTGATGAATGGAAATGATGCGAAGATAAGTATTAGCCGCCAAAGAGTGTATTATTGTACAAGCATCGAATGGAGTACACATGGCCAAAAATGATGATAATCATACAAGGCCAACAAAATGCTAAGGTACAAAGTAGATCACTACAATACTCCCCCACCAGAGCGTTAGTTATGCTTGAAGTAAGGATAACATACGCTCGAAATGTTCATGTGGCCACGTAGTCAGCAAGACGTTTGGGCCAATGCGCACGTCTACCAGTTCCAGTTTGAACAGGGGTAGAAAGCCCGAAGGATTGGGATGAACATGGGGGAAGGTAGGCGGTTGTGATTGCGGAGTAATGAAGCTTCCGGAGTTGGCGGTTTAACCACACGAAAGCTGGTTTTGTGCACGGAATACGCTGTGATTGTAGGATCTTGATGCTAGAGGACAAAGGGCATGGAGGGAACCTTTTGAGTATTCCAAAAAAATAAGCCAAAAAAGCTGAGGTACTAAGATATCGTCTAATGCAAAAAGTTGGCCACATCTAGGCTCACCATTATGTGGTAGAAGCCGCTCACCCAGATGTGGTAGTCGGGCTCCCAAAGGTACAGAAGTCGGGCTCACCATTATGAGGGGTCGCATCACCAATTATGAGTGACGTCTAATATATGGTCTAGCACTACACACAAAAATGGCAAAAATGGAAAGAACTCACTAAAAGACCAAAGGAGCAAATGTCCAAATAAAGATCCAGAGAGGTCCAACGATAGCAAAATAATCCACACAGGAAAAGTCCAAGTGATGATGGAATCCAAGGTGCAGAAAGTGCTAAAATGTTGGAGGATCCGTTAATCACATTTCCGGCACGCGGCGACCCACGCAAACTCCGCAATCCGGAAGAAGACAAGTCCGAGTTCAAAAATGTATTGTCAATTAATGATTATTTACAGAATGCTATACAAAGGGTGAGTAACAACAACTCAGTTAACGAAACGGAAGATCAATAGTCTGAGTGAATCGGACAAGAAGAAAAGATAGATCGATATGGCAATATCGATTATCGGAACAAAACGATAATTTCCAAGTTGATGAATGGAAATGATGCAAAGATAAGTATTAACCGCCAAAGAGTGTATTATTGTACAAGCATTAATTCGAATGGAGTACACATGGCCAAAAATGAATGAATAATCATACAAGGCCAAAAAGTGTAGGTACAAAATGCTAAGGTACAAAGTAGGTCACTTACATGCTTATTACGCTGGGAATTATTATTATTTAGTGATTCACCTATTTGCATCTTTCCACTTTGTACACAAGCATCCGTTTCTTGCATTGTTCGCTTCATTCTAATAAATGCTAGTGAAGTACACTTTTTGGTGTTTAATATACTTTCAAACCATCGGACTTTGTCTTCATCCGTGGTTGCGAAGTTTGCGTGCGTTACTTCATGCGGGAATTGTGGTAACGGATCCTCCAACATTTTCGCGCATTCTGCACCATGTATTCGATCTCTTGGATTTTTCTGTGTGGATTATCTCGCTATCGTTGGACTTGACGGGGTCATTGTTGGACATTTGCACTCTTGATCTATTAGTGAGTTTATTTCATTTTCGTTGTATTTTGTGTTGTGCAGACTTGTTTCTGGTTTACTACAACTATACCACATGAGATCTTATTTCGGTGGTTGACCAAACGATCGCTGAAAATGTGCTCAAGTACCAGCAGCCTGGGCCTGCTTTCAGGAAGTTTCATTGAATTAGCCTTTGTAGCTGCTTTATGGGAAACATTCAGTTGTTCGGTAATATTATTGCCCATTAGAACATTTAAAATCGTGAAAGGTTCTATTAGTTCGCATTGAAGCTATTTTCTCTTTAGTGAGAACTGATGGATGTCTTTGGCTCTTGCCTCATACGTTTTACCAGTCCGACTATTAGCCATCCATATTTGCAACGCGCTATACCATTTGAGACACCGTGATCAGTATTGAACACCGTTTACTAAGTGAGACTTCACTACTATCGTGTTTAAGGAATGGAAGATATACGGTTTTCGGTATGACAACGCGGAGCGCAGCATGAACAATAATCTATTAACTTTGTTCTCTGCTACGGCACATCTAGTAGACCACATAAATCTCCTGTGGTAGTAATGCTGAGATCCTTTACTTTATGAGACAGCTATTCTGATGTTTCTTTCTCCGAATTCTAGTTACATCGGTGAATCAGTAGTCCAAACGCAGCTTTTCTCTAATTTTAGTGGCATGCCCCACGTCTTCGTCCGTTTGATTACTTTCTATACATCCGAGACAAGCGTATCTCTACTGTCGGATCGTATGATCTCGTCATAATCAGCAAAAAGGAACCAACATGAACTGAAGCAGGCTGACGGGTCGTTTACAAAAATAAGAGAAAATAGTGGACCAAGTACTTAAAGCACTCTTAAAGCACTACACTGAGTATCACTGATTCCTCCGAACACACTCATGCAATCCTATCATAGTGTGATTAGTTAAGTAGCCGTCTGATAATCGATGTGCTTCACCTCTGATGCAACACATACTTGTTTTTGCAGAAGGTGCATATTGTTCACTGGTCAAGGCCTACTGAAAATCTAGGTAGAATAATTCATCTACTCTCCCTTTATCGAGGCTTAATGCCACTTCATCAAGAAAGCTTACAAGTTTTGTAAGGCAAACCTTTCTTTCCAGAATGCATGCTGGGCATCACATAGTAGAGAATTGGCTATCAAATGTTTATATATCTGGTGCCGTTCGTTTACAATAATCCACAGTATACCACGGAGTGATGTCGCTTGTTTAACGTTTGCTGATTTTAAGGCTATATATAGTTGCGAGTGGTTAAGGAATAGCCGAATTTTTTACCGTCGGGATTAGCAGACTTAGTTTCACCAAGCTGCGACAGAACTGTGGCGAGCATTTCCTAATCAACCTCAACAGAGCTTAAGAGAGGTGTGCTGCACTCGTTAGTTTCTTAACAGTTATCAAAATCACGCCGATTAGCACTGCCGAAAAATGTATTCGAAGCTTTATCATTTTCCTGTGAAGTCAAAGCTTTGTTTCCATCATCCAGGTCTAACGTACCTATTTCTTCTTCTAATTATGGTAATGATTGAACATAGGCATATAAACTTTCAGGTTCATATTTGCTTTTTGGTCAAGTCAGAATTTAAAGTCCCACTTAGCTTTACTTTGCTGTACAAGATCTGAATTTTGTGCTATATATATATATATATATACCACGCGCCTGGTTTGAATTTTGTTTCAGAAATTCATTAAATTTCTGATTCATCAATTACATTATCAAAATGATTCAAAATTCTTGTCTCTGCCTTTACTCCAGCTGCAACAAGAAGGTTTCCAAAGGTATAGAGTGCGACGTGTGCCCGCGTTGGGCTCCTCCCAAATGCTGTCGACTGTCGTCAGCACAATTTAAGGTTTATGCGGCCCATCGATGGCTTACATGGCTAAGTGCTGACTGCATGAAGTCAGTGCAAACTTTGGTTGAGGAGCGTAAGCGTCTCGAGGAACGTAAGCGTTCCCTACAATAACGAATGTCACTTTTTTGGAGCGAAGCGAAGTGCGAAGCGAATTTTCGAAGTGCACTAACTGCTCTTCGCATTGGCGAATAGTATCAAAGCGAATATCCGAAGTGCCTTTCGCTATGGCGAAGCGAAGCGAATATTCAACAGAATTCGCAACTTCGCTTCGCTTTAAATCCCAAAGCGAATTATTCGTTATTGTCTGAAGCGTTCTCTTCCACGTCCATCTCCGAAACCCAAAACGTTTGCCGAAGTAGCTAGGTCAGTGGTCCCGTCTACCTTCAGCCAGCATACCACTCCTTTGAGAAAACAGAAGGCGAAATCATCACCATCCTCCTGTCCTCCAAAAGCTCCATGGAAAAAAGTTAAAGAAAATAGGGGTGTTCACATTAGCCCGACTAAGGACGTTCGCGCTCTAGCTCGGGAAGTCCACCATTTAGGAAAAGTGGTTGCTGAGCTGCAAGCCAGAAAACAAGTTAGCTCAACACGGG
>JACCGJ010023261.1:0-18738 GCA_013407085.1 Atriophallophorus winterbourni
TTTACCAGGGAAATTTCAAGTTTTGGATTACCTTTTGGCCTTGATCAAAACTACCACAACCGATAAAGTTGTCCTCATCTCCAATTACACACAAACCCTGGATTTGTTCGAGAAGCTGTGTATGCTGCGTGGGTACGTTTTGTTATTAAAACACACAATTTGTTTATTTGCTCTTGTTGCAATCTTTTATCACGCAAGTTGACTGACGGTATCTTGGCCGCCTGGGTGTCACTATGTCGTCAGATATCTGTCTAGGCGTGGGCAATCGGACATTGTAGTGCCCACGCGCAGTCTATGGTGGGTATCCCACTTGAGGGATCAACCTTGTGATTCCATGCTCTGTGTCACAAACTCGGGGTGCATTCAATCTGCAGGATCAGCCAGACACATAACGGTGAACGCTTTTGCACCGAAGGCGCAGCACAGACTAAAAGCATCATGGCGTTGGCCGCATTAGCAGCAAGAACTGCAACCGATAAAATATCCGGCTTGATCCCCTTTACTTACTACCTTACTTTGTGCGACTATCTCCTCATGGAGGATGAGTCGGCTTCAAAGAAGATTCTTGGGAATTTGGGTACAAAGCGGCGTCCCCAGCACCACTCGGCGTTTGTTCGAGTCAGCTTCTCTAGCCTTTGCACAACCAAGTGCGACCTGCAAGGCAGCAGGGAGTTGCCAGAAAGAGGTGGTCTACCAGACTGTGTTCCAGGTTTTTCCTCAGGGTTTTCTCCCGAAGCCTTTCCCGCGATCGGGTATCCCACAAGGCAGCGGAGGTTTAAAATCAGGGTTTTCCTTCCCTTAGATGAAATGCCCTCGCAGGCTAACGAGCTACATCTGCCCGAAGCAAACTGGTTTTCAGGCGCCAGTCACTCGCCCTCGCCCCTTCTCTTGTTGGTAGAAGCAGTTCCGCTGGCTCGGAGAGCCCACGCGTGCAGGCCATGTGAGAGCTGGACTTGGTGGTTCAAGAGGCTATTTGGACGCATGCCATATGGGAGCATTTTATAAACTTTGAGAGCTTATCCCCACTGCCACCCCCGGCTATGACAACCTTTGGAGCCGTGCTTGGTCGCCTAGACGTTTCCGAGTCAACTAGGTGGTTTATTCAGTCTCGATGTTCAGCGGACAGACAATCGTGAACGCTTTCTTCAACTATATGCACAGGACAGACTATTTATTAGCAGCACTTCGTTGAGACATAAAAAGCGGCAGAATGAAGCTTTGCGTCCGCCTAACCATGATCAGGCATGGACACAAATTGGCCACCTCGCCATAAACGCTAGATGAAGAAGCTGCATCGAGGACTGTCGCTCCGTCGGGAACACGAGTGTAGATTCTAACCAAGCGTTCCCTTCAATAGAGATTTACGTTGAGATTCTTTCGTTCAAAGACCATCACCTCTAAGCACATAGCCTTCGAGAAGTTTTCAGAGCTACAACCTATAAGCAAACCCCGAAGGCACCGTCTTGTACGGCGAAACCCGAGAATCTCACCACAATGCAAGTGGTTATCGGAGTGAGTCACAGCGAGTTGTCTGATCGCTTCGGACTTTTTTGGATTTTGTTTTAATCGTGGTTCACCTTTTGGCAAGAAACATCTTGCATTCCAGCTATTTTGTTTTGCAAGGGGGGACAGACTCTGGGCTGAAACAAATGAAGGCCTGGACCATTAAATTACCTGCAGTTATGGTGACCCATTTCCCAGATCGGGGTACAAAAGATATTCAGTGGCTTCGTATTGTGACCGATATGACTCAGTTGCGGTTAGCATATTCCTCGAGTCTTTAATTAAACTTGTATGGTATCATTTGAAGTGACGAGGAAAGATTGTGACACTGCACGACAGCGAAAGCCGCAAACAAGCTGTCCAGCTGATGTTGTTCTAATCGTTCACAACACACGGTTGAATGTGTGTTTGATACGAGGTGTTTGTACTTAATCTTCTACGAGTTCGGTTACTGCTTATCGTCCACCTTTCCACGTCTCTACATGATTTCAGCGTGTCATAGTTGTATGGCAGTTGAGCACTTGCTACCAATGATGATGATGGTTTTGCTCATACACTCGTAAAGCATACGGTTAGCGTGAATGATACAATTTCTCAGTCGTTTATTCCACGAAAATAGCGCAGTCAGTGCTTGGAAATGCGTTGTTTGCATTCTTCTCTGTACACAAGTGTTCTGCTTTCAGAATGCCTTTCTAGTTTGTACACCATAAGCAAACCGATGGAGACGGATGCTGATTATTGTTAGAGACTACAACATCCGTTGACGTTCGGGTGCATGAACTTCGGTGGAAGTTGACGAGGAATGCACATCTGGAACATAGTTTTCACGGTACGCCACGTTATACAACTGTGAAGTATTGTATCGCAGTAATATTCACCCTTAAGCAGTATCTCATAGGCTAGTCTTAGTATGATCGTGGTGCAATTCTTCTGCAACATGAAGCGAAGGCGGGGCAATTCTTTAATCTTGTACTCTTTTTACTTTTGTGCGACCATCTCCTGGAGGATGAGACCGCTTCAATGAAGATTCTTGAGAATTTTGGTACAAAGCGGCGTCCCCAGCACCACTCGGCGTTTGTTCGAGTCAGCTTCTATAGCCTTTGCACAACCAAGTGCAACCTACAAGGGAGCAGGGAGTTGCCATAAAGAAGTGGTGTGCACCAACTAACCGTCTACGAGACGCTGCTCCAAGTTTTTCCTCAGGGTTTTCTCCCGAAGCCTTTTCCGCGATCGGATATCACGCAAGGCAGCGGAGGTTGAAAATAAGGGTTTTCCTTCCCTTAGAGGAAATGCCCTCACAGACTAACGAGCTCCATCTGCCCGAAGCAAACTGGTTTTCACTCGCCCCTTCTGTTGGGAGAAGCAGTTCCGCCGGGCTCGGGAAGCCACTCGTGCAGGCCAGAAGCTGGACTTGGATGTAAGAGGCTATTTGAGACGCATGTCATATGGGAGCATTTTATAAACTAATCTTGCCAATCAGGTTCAGAAGTAAATGTTACTTGCGACATCGATATTTTCTGATGACAACTGCCGCGTTGGCACCCGTATAGTTTCGTATAAACTCGCAGTACATAAATCAATAATCCTTTGATTTCATTTATTCGCCATTAGCATTTTCCCTTGTCACGCTCATCCCATTGTTCAGCTACATTTTCCTTCGACTTGATGGTACCATGACAATCAAAAAGCGCGCGAAAATTGTCGAACGCTTCAATGATCCAACGGTGAGTAGTACACCTTTCAGCCATGAGGATCCACAGACGATACGATGACCACTTGCTTCACACCACTTTTGCTTTTCAGTCCCCGGAATTCATATTCATGTTGAGCAGCAAAGCTGGCGGTTGTGGTCTGAATTTGATCGGCGCAAATCGTCTGGTGATGTTCGACCCAGACTGGAACCCAGCCAATGACGAACAAGCCATGGCTCGTGTTTGGCGCGATGGTCAGAAGAAACAATGCTTCATTTATCGTCTGATTTCGGTATGGTTGTCCCACTATTTGATCGATAATTGGTTCTCACTTTTATAGACTGGAACGATTGAGGAGAAGATGCTGCAACGACAGTCGCACAAGAAAGCTCTTAGCAGCTGCGTGGTGGATCAGCAGGAAGAATTCGAACGGCATTTCAGTTTGGGCGACTTGAAGGAGTTGTTCATGTACCACGCTGACACTGTCTCGGATACGCATGATCGGTAAGTGGTTCGACCTACACATGATCAACTGATGTTCGAACTGCTTTTAGGGTTCGTAGAACCACACGTTGTGATATCTATCTAGCTCCCGAATGATGTCACAATTGTTTCAATCGAGGTGCAGACATCTAATTCCAGTTTGAGCGTTTTCACCACTGGACATAGTAACGGGCTGTCGCAGTTTTATTCCAACCATTGTCGGTACTCATCCGACATGAATGAGAGATTGTGCGGTACTTTAACTGACCTGCACGCAGAGACACGCTGGAGTCGTACTGCCATTCTCCCTTATATCTGTCTTTGTACGGGTGTGCAATCGTACAGTACTTATGTGTTGTGCGGCTAACACCGTGCTAAATTGATTGGCCAGAGGTAATGAGCTGATGCTGAAACACACTGGAGTCTCACTACCATTCCTTTGCACACGTGCAGTTTCGAGTGTACGTGCCTTTGCCTGGATCAGGCTTGTGCTGTACATAACCATACTATCTGATAGCTTCTGGGCCCTGGGCAAAACTGAATTATCGTACTCCAAGGTCAGTTCTAACTGCGACATGTCATGTGTGCAGGCTTGTGATTTAATACACACTCACACACACTAGTAAAGTACGCGTAGTGTTGGGCCTAGTTAGTTCATAGTGACGAATAATGCATAAAGGTTTTCAGTGTTACGGGTAATCATTATGAAAGCACAAGCCTGATCCAGGCAAAGTGCCGCACAGTCAGAGACTGCACGTGGGCTAAGATACTGTGAGGTTGGCCAGGCCTAGACAGATATGAGGAAGAAAAAGAACAGGAAATGGTAGTGAGACTCCAGCCTGTAATCATTAGTTGGGTTGCGCTCTGTTACATTTTGGTTAAGCGGTAGAAGAAGCGAAAGGTGGAATAAGTAGAAGTGTACAATGATAACTGTGTAGAGACACTGGTCTGCTACAACATAATACATCTGGGTTAAGCGAATTTCCTGAAATGGGTAACTGGGTAGAATTCTGGAATAGAGTAACCTGACAATATTTCGGCCACATGAAACATTTTGCTTGACTCAAAACTTGCGATTGTACAGACACGTGTTCGCTCCTTCCCCTGTTGTGATTATATTAATCGATCGGCAACTTGTTTTTCCCACCAGTTTCAAATGCCGTCGTTGCGTGAACTCGGTCCAAGTCAAACCGCCACCCCCGGAGTCTGATTGCAATTGTGACCTGTCGCTGTGGAATCACTGTTACACCAAGAAGCTGCTCAGCGATGTTGTGCTCAAGACGGTGTGGGATACCGGACATGTCTCCTTCGTGTTTTGGCATTATTCCCACGAACACCAACGTGAAACTGCGTGATATCTGCACTATTTTCTACACATTTGGCATGGTGTTGTGTAAATGATGTTAATCAAACTGATATCAGTCGTTTTCAGAGTTGTTATATTCGGGTGAGCACTTGAGTACTTGCGAAAATCGATAGACCATCAGTCGGGAATTTGTGAGTCTCAATTGTTCTGAGGTTAGGTGGTGCGTAGGATACAAGGGGTGGAACACTGTTTTACTTTATCTTGATTGGAATATGTTTGGGACGGATCGTGTAATCAACGTGAAATTTTTTTGTGTACGATTGGTTAAATAGGGTTATAGTCAAACAAGGAAAATAACTAAGTAGCAGTCAACCCATCACCGGCTCCAAAGGTTGTCATAGCCGGGGGTGGCAGTGGGGATAAGCTCCCAATGTCTATAAAATGTTCCCATATGGCATGCGTCTCAAATAGCCTCTGACAACCAAGTCCAGCTTCTGGCCTGCCCGAGTGGCTCTCCGAGCCCGGCGGAACTGCTTCTACCAACAGGAGAAGGGGCGAGGGCGAGTGACTGGCGCCTGAAAACCAGTTTGCTTCGGGCAGATGTAGCTCGTTAGCCCGGGAGGGCATTTCATCCAAGGGAAGGAAAACCCTGATTTTAAACCTCCGCTGCCTGTGGGACACCCGATGCGCGGGAAAAGTCTTCGGGAGGAACACTGAGGGAAAACTGCAACTAGAGTCTGGTAGACCACCTCTTCTGGCACTCCCTGCTGCCTTGCAGGTCGCACTTGGTTGTGCAAAGGCTAGAGAAGCTGACTCGAACAAACGCCGAGTGGTGCTGGGGACGTCGCTTTGTACCCAAATTCCCAAGAATCTTCTTTGAAGCCGACTCATCCTCCAGGAGGAGATAGTCACACAAAAGTAAAGTAATCCACCACCACTGATTTGACCTTACCGCTGAACAGCCTATAATAAACATATGGCGTCAAGTGAAGTATGGTATGAAAGCACAAGCCTGATCCAGGCCAAGTGCCGCACAGTCAGAGACTGGAGGTGGGCTAAGATACTGTCCGGTTGCCCAGGCCTAGACAGATATGAGGAAGAAAAAAGAACAGGAAATGGTAGTGAGACTCCTGCCTGTTTCAGCATGCAGCTAACTATTTCTTACCAATCAATCTAGCACGGTGTTATTCCGCACAGCACAAAGTACTGCACGATTGCACATCCGTCAAGTCAAGCAGACATTACCAGGATCAGTGGTTGGTTCACCTAATACAACCTGATACAAGTGAACATGGTCAAAGTCTGCTGACACAATGACTCACATGCAAAAATGCATCATTGCTGGTTTTCGGAATCTTAGCCGCGCCTATATACAACAGCTGAATTTCAAGTTGATCCAACGTGTATATCAGCAATTTCATTTGATTGAAGGAGCGTTTTATAGGCGCTGTGACACCCAGGACTCGGACAGAAAGTAAACAGAGTTATTGACCATAACTATGGGTTGAATAGTACACACATTTGTTAAGATAGTTACAGTTGGAAGCGAGAGAAATCTATTGTAGAACTTTTTGCGAGAGCGATTTCGATCCCCTTTGAAAACATATTGGAGCTTCTTAGTTGTTCTAAATAGCAATGGTAAGTATGCACATAAATAGTAATATCGCATTACATCTCAAACTTGTTAGTAAAGTGGATGGGACAGAGATCTCTACAATCTGGCACTTGGCATTGATGCAAACGTAAGTATCTAATATTCATTTCCTAATAGATCGCTGATAACATTTTTCGTGCTGTTTGCACTCATCAGGTAGGGACAGTAGGATCAGGATCCACATGCGCTTGAAACAGTGGAAGAATGGTAAACAAGTAGCGCTTGTATGCCACTGTTGGGTAAGGTTGGTGCGACCAACCTGTTCAATCACATGAGCCCCCACTCATGTAGACTGGTTTTAAAACCCATGACCATGAATAAAAAAGCTCATTTGCACGCATCTCCATCACACACCCCACGGAATGCAACAGTGGCATTCAAGTATTACATTGTTTACCATTTATCCACTGTTTCAAGGCTCACTGAACCTTATCTTACTGTCTCCACCTGATGAAGGCAAACAACCAGAAACCGGTAGTGGAGTGTAATTTCGGGGGATGTGAGCAACACATCAATCAATTAAGCCTATTACGCACTTTTATGCATGTGAGATACAGTATCCACAAACCTTGACCGTGTTCACTTGTATCAGATTGTTTTCAATCGACCACTGATCCTGGTCAGGCCCACGGGACTTGACACCCCCTACCTACGTCGTTTAATGGTAAGGTCAAACAGAGGTGGTGGCTGGGACGCGACATAGTCACGTTCCCTGTTCTGACTATCACCTTCCGTCGGACGTTACTTCTGTAGAAAAACACCCAAAATCGATCTGAATAACTTAATTCAAATGTCTTTCCGGTTTTCTTAAACCTTCCGTTAAAAATATGCTCATGGCATGACACGAGACCTCTCACCAATGACGATTCCAAAATGATCGATTCAAACAAAATGAGGGCAGTTCGGTTGGACGACCGCAACAGATGTTACTGGCTCCTTCAGTACTGGTCAGGCAAACAAAGCTACTCAAATGTGCCAGTCTGGAGAACAGTTCATAAACGATTAATTGCGATCGGTCAAAGGGTGGACGGTAAGGCGTAGTGGTGGTGATGTTGGGGGGTTCGAGTCCTACCCGAAGCGGAGAAAGATATGCACTGCTGATGAGCTCAAATGAGAGCGAAACTCGAGTCCAGTGCTTCCATGATGAACCGTCGTGATCAACTTTGTGAATATGTCGATGGGCTTGGCACGGAGGAGTAGTCACAAACAGGACAGTTAGTGTTCATTACCTAAAGCGCGAAAGCAGCAGCGATTTGAGTGAGTTGTGCGCCTGTTAATCGAGGGTGACAAACAAAGCTTGTTGAGTGAACGCGGCTCAACTTATTCAGACTGTTTGATTTGCCCCCCTCCGGTTTGTTAGCATGCTTGCATGAACGTTACGCGAAACCGAACAATGATTACCGATAGTGGTAATAAGCAGATATGCTTGATTACATAATGTTGTATGACAATACTTCACTCCAATCAAGATGGCCCACGTGAGAAAAGGTCCACACGGTGAATGTTTACAAGTCAGAAGAGAACATACAACACAAGGCTTATATTGAATAGGGATACAACATATACAAGGATTACACAAGGACACATATAGAACATTTATTCAAAACGATTTATCTAAACTAATGTTTGAACAAAACTCGCGAACAGCAGCAACATAGACATCCAAAGTGCAAGACGAAGGTGGTGTGAACTGCGCCACTTTCGAGCTGAGATCATGGTCCAACAAGTCGGTATTCGGTTCCACTGTCGTGTGCCGCTGTTGTTCCAGTTTCACAAAGGATACACATCCGTCCGGTGTGATATGTAGCGTGGCGAGCAAATTTCCCCGGTCCCCACAGAGAACTTGCAGTTGGCGGGTGGACAAGTCCCAATTCAGTGCACAGCTCTCTCGTAGACGCTCCATGTCCTTTCGGAGACACTGGTCTACGTGATGGTTGTTGCGCAAATTAGCAACTAACAGGCTGGGAGTGCGAGAGGAGGATGCGCAGTGTGCGAGAGGGACAAGGTCGTTGCGCAAGGTGGATGCGACCTAAAAGGAACAGGTGGTTAAATCGGTTTACTGACACATAATCGCCAGACATTTAATCCCCAGTTTGATAACTTATGAAGAATGCAGAATACGTTCAAATGAATTTATATAGCAGGAGAGATATGCAATTGATTTTGAAAACGTCAATCTTTCCGTAGTTGAGTGTCGCTGAATTGCTCGAGATGTCCTGGCGCATATCTCAGCATACTTATTCTGTTTGATATGAACCCCAGTACTTGCTTGAAGAACTGAAGGCGTATGCTGTCGGCAATCTTTTCGCAAACCGTTAGGAAATGTCCACATGGTGTGATGTTGGCTAGAAAAGAGCGAGTGTAATGCATGATGCCAGCCTTCTACAGCATTATTCGTTCGGACAACATCACTATTTGCGTCTTCATACTTATTCCAGGTGGAAATATAGCTGATGCAAGGTTTTCTCTTCTATTTCTAATTCGTCGACCTCGAACAAAGGTATGTTCAAAATAAGATAACAGTTCATTCATCCTCTCACTTTCAGGCATAGATTCGGCTAAAATCTCAAATATGTCGACTACATCATTCAACGGCACAAAAGCCAACGCTGGTAGGCGTCTAATCATGAGGCGTAAATCATAAACTGCTTTCATCCCTAGTTCACATATTTTTCGTTGCATGGCTTGACATAGATGAAAATAACATCCAGTCACTCTTGCGGATGGGAAGTTTGAGCGAAATGCATTCATTTTAGCCACCGCATGAAGTGACATGGGGATTAAGTGTCTGGCGATTAAGTGACCGGATACCGGTTAAGTCAGGTAAATGTGGTAAACAAACTACACGAGAAAGCATCCGTGATTAATCAAATGAACCTAAGCAGGCAGCCATCAGGGTCCACAGAATTTGTCGAAGGCTATAAGCGAGAGCGCAAGAGTAAGCTACTTAATCAGTCGGATATGAGACATGTATGAAATCACAAACTGCCGCACAGTCATGGACTACACCTGGGCGAATGATACTGTCAGGTTGAGGACGAAAATACAAACGGCCGTGAGAGTCCAGCAGCTCAGTGCCGGTGGCAACTCAATTTAGCCCGGTTAGCTGCACATTGGCTCCCTGAGCCCAGCGGAACTGCAGCAGAGTCTGGTAGACGGTTAGTTGGTGCACACCACCTATTTCTGGCAACTCCCTGCTGCTTTGCAGGTCGCACTTGGTTGTGCAAAGGCTAGAGAAGCTGACTCGAACAAATGCTGGGGCCGCCGCTTTGTACCCAAATTCCCAAGACTCTTCAGTGAAGCTGACTCATCCTTTAGGAGGAGATAGTCGCACAAAAGTGAAGTGAGTAAAGTACATTATAAATACGGAACTTGACACAAGCTATAAACCAGAAAGCAATAGCTGAGTTAATTGGTGGGATGGCTATGGCACATTTGTAGCAGACCAGTGTCCACACACATTTATCATTGTACACTTCTATTTACTCCATCTTTCGCTAACATGTGATTCAAAGTCTGTCAGCATCACGTGCACATTGATTGACCTTCGTCGCTCGGCCATTGGCAGCGACCAGTTCAAAAATCAAATGGCGCGACATATATGAAGAATTGGATACGAACAAGAGGATTTCGGAGACAAGAACATCAACAGGCGGCAAACAACACTACTGCCCATTTCTCAATTCCATTTCTCCTTTTTCTTCGAACTTGATTGTACTGCATGACGCCGTCACTCCAGAAAACATAAGATTCGGAATACGAGCGTTGTTCTCTGAGCCAAGACGAGGGGGGGTTCAAAAGACAAAGCCGTTGCTAGAACGCCGTCGTTAGAAAACACCGCTAGGGCCAAACCAAACATTTACTTTTTCGTTAAACCGTCTCAGTGTACTCTGCTCGGCAACAGAGCGCCGATTTTTTCGGTTCATTCACAAACGTCTTCGGTGCTTTCACAGTATTACGATAACAGTGGGCTCTAGGACGCACCTCGGTTAATCTGTGACACTGATAATGATAGTGCTGCTGAAACACGCGCTTAGGACGAGAATAGAAGGTATCTACCTACTGATGACAAGCTTTTCAACCGAAACCGCTTGAGAGCACAACACAAAGTACGGATGTGTTAATCCAGGACCTGCAGTTTTCTGAGATGCAGCCATTATTGCTCACTCCCAAGAGCAGACTTTGGACTGACAATCAGCCTGAGCAAGACCAAAGTCCTTGGTCAAGGGACTGTATCGCCTCCAATCATCACTGTTGGAAACTGTTAGCTTGAAGCAGTGCATCATTTCACATATCTTGGTTCAACCATTGCGGATAACCTCTCGCTAGACACGGAGATTGATAAGCGGATTGGCAGAGCAGCTGTAATTTTGTCCCGATTGAACTATCGTGTTTGGGGTAACCGCAAGCTGACTGTAAAGACAAAGATGATGGTATACAGCGCGTGCGTACTAAATGCTTTACTGTACGGCAGTGAAACCTGGACTACCCACGCAAGACACGAACGGAAGCTGAATGCCTTCCATCTACGAAGCATCCGTCGTATCTTGAACATATTGTGGATGGACAGAGTGACTAACGCTGAAGTGCTTTCAACAGCTGGTCTACAGAGCATGTTCTCCCTATTACGACAGCTTCGCCTGCGGTGGCTTGGGGTCATGTGAAAATGGCCGTATTCCAAAAGATCTACTGTATGGTGAGCTGAAATCAGGAAGTCAACCTTTGGGCGGACTGCACTTGCAGCTATTGGCATTGACCCCGCGAGTTGGGAAGAACTTGCTCTTGGCCGCTCACTTTGGAGGCATTGTGTAAAGCTGGTGAAGAGCAGATACAGCTCTTGGCTGCTGAACGCAGATCACGCGGTCGGCGTGCAACCGACGCCGATCAATCTTGTACTGCCTATCCCTGTGAGCGCTGCAGGAGAGATTGTCTCTCCTGAATCGGACTGTTTGGTCATTCCAAAAGCTGCGGAGCATGAAACCATCAAGCGCTTGTGATGTACATCTGTTGAGCAACTATTATTATTTTCCTCAAAAACTCGTTATAAGTTATAATTTATGATTCTCGATTGTGATTGGTCAATTTTGTCGGCCATAATGATTCAGTGTATAAATACACACGAGCCGCAGCCTAATGGGCCTTTTGGTCAGAGACGGTAAAGCTCTTTGTCTAAACGGCCTGTCTTTGTTCTTGCTACGCGTAGTGTTAGGTTCGTTAGTCAATTGTGACTAATAGCATAAAGGTAATTATCACTTGGGTTCTACTCGGTTAATATATAACAACATCCATCGTCGACATCGACCGAACGAGGCTAACAACCACTGATAATGAAATGTACACTCCACTCCAGGATGGCTTATATATATTTGTCAACAGGCAGCATGAAATCCTAGGTGGAGAAGCTGAAATTACCGTGTCTAGGCAATTGGCCTATACTCCAAAGGTGGAAAGCAGTAGATTCCACGCCATTGTGTGTCTGTACGCGCAAATATTGCTCTGTTATGATAGAATTCCTTGGTTGGAAACCTTCCCAGATATGAGTGCAAACCGAAGTCAGTGGCGCTAGTGCATTTTCAGATGTCACGAAAACGCATGCAGTGAAACTACAATCAAAACACACCGCTTTTAGGCATTTGCAAATTCCGCTTTCCCGGTTTCTTTTTCGCACGTTTGCTCATCTGCTTTTCTTGCTTCAAGTTGCTTGGTACGTTGTCTGGCTTAGACCAGGGCTTCATGATGATGATGATGCCTACAAATTTGGTGCCCAGCAGTCGAGGATCACAGAGTAATGTTGTTGCAACCGTATCAAACAGACGACAAACATCAGCCATTAATCGGGAAGGAGCCAAACAACCGGGACGTGGACTGCAGCATACATTCCGAGAAGCGCATCTACACATTTTCGATTGCCACCCCAAAACGTGACACCTTAACTCACCTCCAAATCTAGAAGCATCAAACGTCCGGCTGCGTCTCGCCGTGGGGCACCACGTATCAGAGCAAGCGGCTTTTCAGAGTTAGAATCACTCGAATTCGACTTGACGCGCAATGTGACGTGTGCGTTGTCGTGAGAGTGCGTCAAAACACCAATGCCTTGAGCCATCCACTCATCTAGGTTGCTGTAAAATAAAAGCCAACAAACAGTCTGCTTAACCTATTAATGGGAGGGTTGGGGAAATGTATGTTTGGGTAACTTTGCTTTCAAGTGCGCGTGTAAAAGTATTCACTGAACCGGAGATAACAAAGTATTATACAACATGAAAGATTATAACGTTTTTTGAAGTTAATTTCATTTGGTGAGGACAATTTCTGGTGGTGAATTTTCACCCATAAATCATACACGGATTGAATAAAAGTACCTTATTTCCTTTCTCATACCTGTCTGCACGGATGTGCAATCGTGCAGTATTTCTGTGCTGTGCGGCTAACATCGTGCTAAATTGATTAGTCACCGGGAGTGAGCTGCATGCTGAAACACGCTGCAGTCTCACTGCCATGTCTATTCCCCCCTCATATCTGTCTAGGCCAGGGCAACTTGACAGTATCTTCGGCCACGTGCAGTCTCTGACTGTGCGGCACTTTGCCTGGATCAGACTTGTGCTTTACTCACCGATGAGAATCGATACGTGCTTCCGCAACTTCCGGAAGTTCCTTTCGGATAATTCCAAGACGCTCGACTTGCGATTTCAATTCATTTTGAACGCACTGTGCATCCGATAACTCTTGTTTTTTACGCTCCACGCGATCCTGCTCCAACTGTTTTATGGAGTCCAACTGTCGCTTAAACTGAAACGTTCAACAATTCGCGGGATGAAAATCGATACCTACCTCATCCAAGGTGGATTCGATAGAGGGAAGAGATCTGGCAGTCGAGGAAACAAGCTTTTCCAATCGCGATATCCCGTTCTAGGGTACAATGACACTATGAAGATCGGCTTACCTGAACTTGAAGTCGAGCAGATTCGATTTGTTCACGAACTTGTTGTGCTTGCTTGGCCTCTGGTTAAATTAAAAACTATATCGCACCCAAGGCGATGAACTTACTCTGCCGTAAAGATGCCACAGACGATTGGAAACGACTGTTGAGGTCTTGATGGTTTGTCTTCAAGGCATTCAAGTCTACGTTGTGGGGTGGATCTGAACTAACATGAGCAGTGGTTGTGCATGAATCTTACCGGGTCCAGCGGGCGCCGGCCAGCCTTGGTCATAGTTATAGTAATCGGTGAGAAACAATGCGTCTCTATTCGTATGAATATATCGCAATGCCATTCGAAAGAATGAAGGTATGCTGCAAAAAAATAGTGGAAGATGGGGGCGAATAAGCACATCATTATTATCGTTAACAATGAATATGTGGGCGCGAGACATAGCATCAAACGTTGCCAACCAGGAAACCAGAGGTAATCAAGGATGTGAAAAGCCAGATATAGAAATCATCATCATCATGAAGCACAAGTCTGGAGACAGACAAAGTACAAGCAATATGAAGCAGGAAAAGCAGATAAGAAAGCGCGTGTAAAAGGGAAAGCCAGGCAGGCGGAATAGCCAAAGCAAATGCGCAAAAGAAGCGTGTTGTTGTAGGTTTCCAATGAAGGCCATTGGTGTGTTTTTCATCAAAGAATAGAATATAAGAAAGACGTGAGGAACAGTATGTTGTAGTTCAACACGGATTGTTGTACCTTGTTTCCGAGACGAAGAAGCCTCTATGACTTCCTATTTATGCATCTACACCACCCGTTAGTCGGATAGTTCAGACCCCAAACCAGTAAACAAGATATTTGCGAATTGAGTTTAGCACGGTAATAAAGTATTTCATCTCAGTGCGCTACGTTATTGACCGGTCATTTAGCTGTTTAGTAAAACATCCACTTAACTTTGAAAAAAAGGCGCGGTGTCCCAAGCACTACAAACGAACAGCAATTAGCATTCCAGTGGGCCCTAACGCTGCGCTAAATTGCTTTTTCAACGGTACTTGGCTGCGTACGAAACATGCTAGAGTCTCACTGCAATTTCCCCTTTTGCCTAGGTAACCTGACATTCACCCGTGGCGTGGCACATCACCGGAAATTTATGCTAGCAACCTGGTTATGTGAAAGAACGAAAACGATTTTTCAGAGGCATTGGGTGACAAATGCAAAAATACGATCACAAAGTCGTCGCCAGAGATGAGAGCCGAAATAAAAGCGTTCAAGGCATGCGGATCCTGATCGTACTGTCCCCACTTGGATGGCAAACAGCGCGGAACCGGTCGTGGGGTGTGCGTGTGATGCAAATGTGTGCAAATGAAAATTTTTGTAAAAGACGTTCACTATTTATCACCATAATATTTGGGGATAAAGCATGTATTATTTCAGGATGAAGATAGCAACTTTTAGGGTACTAGGGAGACTTCTTCACTGAAGATACCTTATCCGAGAAGCATGAATGTTAATAGACATGCATCACAGTGAACCATTGTCAGAGTAACGACAAAGCGAGTAGCCATTCGGTACAAGTTTTTCAGGACTTACCTACAGATCGCGGGATTTATGCCGGTTTTGAAACGAGAATACAGATGGCTTAAGCACCCTCGTAGCACCTGATTGATAGCTGTTTCAACATTCAACGACATAAATTTCAAGTGAATAGTTCGAAGCCGAAATTCAATGTTTAAAAACTTGGTTGAAAACTGGTGTAAATTACTGAGAAAGATTACCATCTTGTTCTATGCTATAAATACTCGAGATTTAAACTCATCGACAAGTACCATCGCGATAAAGCATAAGTGAAGAAGTATTATTATTATATTATATTTGCACAATCTGATACAGATATAGTGCCGTTCAACATAAACAATGAGATGTACAAAGCGAGAAGGGGGTACAAAGCGTTGTCATCGGCATCGTTGAACGTAGGCATGATACTACCCGGTTGCCTACACCGAAGTAGGGGAGATTTCGTTTAGGGGGTCCCACCCCGAGCCTTTACCCACAAGGCAGTGGAGCGAGAGAGGTTCGCACCTATCGGTGGCCGGTGACCGACGAAGCGGTTCATACGCCCTTTTCTGGGAATTTCCAGTTCGGAGACCGATAACCCCGTTGATAGGTTGGTGACTTCAGTTTTTGCCTGTGCACCATACAATGTCCTTGGATAGGACAAGGGGCAGTGACTTTTGGAGCGGCGAGTCACATCCGCCGCGTCGTGATGTCATCATTGGATTTTTGTGGCTTTTTATAGGGAGAACGCTTGCCAGGCGAAAACCCACCACACCCTCAAGTACCATCGCGATAAAGCCTAAGTGAAGAAGACTATCGAGAAGAGATCAGGATCCTGACCAGAAAAACAACAACTCTAATTCATGTGATTAACCAGCTGGCCTAAAGAGTTTAACATTTGAACAATCATAAAGTCCAGCTTCTGGTCTGCACGAATGGCTCCCCGAGCACGGTGGAACTGCTTCTACCAACAGAAGGGGCGAGGAAGACTGACTGGCTCCTGAAAACCAGTTTGCTTCCGGCAAATGAAGCTCGTTAACCTGGGAGGGCATTTCATCTAAGCGAAGGAAAACCCTGATTTTAAACCTCCGCTGCCTTGCGGGAAAGGCTTAGGGAGAAAACCCTGATGAAAAATCTGGAACAGAGTCTGGTAGACGGTTAGTTGATGTACACCACCTCTTTCTGACAACTCCCTGCTGCCTTGCAGGTCGCGCTTGGTTGTGCAAAGGCTAGAGAAACTGACTCAAACAAACACCGAGTAGTGCTGGGGACGCCGCTTTGTACCCAAATTCCCAAGACCCTTCATTGAAGCCGACTCATCCTCCAAGAGGAGATAGTCGCACAAAAGAAAGAAAGAATCATAATGATGTGACAGTCCAGCACCAGGGCATGAAAAACCAAAACATGATGGGGCTAAAACAACAATTGGGTTTCGCACGGTGCGAACTAAAGCTTGCATTCAGGATGACGTTGGCCAAGTTTGATCCATTCCAAATAGACTGCTTCCACACAACATGTTCAGTTTTTTTTATTTACAGCTCTTCTGTCTGAATGACTTAAAGTATGGCGAGCTAGACTCGATCATGTTGCCATGTGATACTCCAGCATTTGTAAATGGTATAGACATATTGCTTTAAAGTTTAAACTGAAAAGTAACATCGTGGTTATTTGTAAGAACCCTACACAACAGTGGCATACAAGTATAACTTTGTTTACCGCTTTTCCACTGTTTCAAGGCTAACTGAACCTGATCTTACTGTCTCCACCTGACGACGGCAAACAGCCAGAAAACCGGTGTGGTGTGTAAGGGATGGGTATGTGAGCACAACAATATATCGTAAAATAACGCATTCTACGTACGTTTGACCCCCGCTGTGTACATGGTTATACTGGTAATCAAAGTGATCCAGATGCATAAAATGAAAAGTGCAGGGAAACAGAACCTCGGACCGTGATGTGGTTCATTACAAATCACTGTATGCGTTGAATATGCAAACGAGATAAACTTCATGCTTCAGGAATTCTGCGCGTTGTCTCAAAAATTTCGTTTCATTCGATTGAATGCGTAGCACACATACTGATTCTACAAGAGAAAACTTTGTACAGATTACAAGTATCCCTTTCGAGGCAGCCACTAACGTTGTTCCAATTAGCGTAAATTAGACCGAAGTGTGTAAACGAATGGGAACTCCCTCATGATCCACAGACTGCCTACTCGGGAGCGCCAACAACACAATTCATGGATTTAAGGATTCATAAACGCGGTAAACTGATAACTGTATTGAAACATCAGAATCTGCATGCATCTCCGTCCCCCACAGCCCGAGACTAGCTTTGTTGCATGTGCTCATCCGGTAGGGACAGGATGCGTGTGCTTTGAATTTGAAAACTTTATCACCCAGAGGAATCGCACTTTCACAGACTACACGTGAGCTATGATTCTGTCAGGTTGCTTGGACAGACAAATAAGAGATGAATGAGGTCAATGATACTGCAGTGGGTTATTACATGCAACTCATTACCGAATCAATGTATGTGTATGTATGTATACATGTGTGTATGTATGTATTTATTATTATTATTATTACACAAGTCTTTACAGACGATGTGCCAACAAGTAAACCATGAAGAGGGTACATGATGAAGTTGAAGTAGGTTCCATGGTTCTTGTTGAAGGCGACATACTAACCGGTTGCCAAGGCCGAAGTAGGGGGTTAGCTTAGGGGACCCCACCCGGAGCCTTTGACTCAAAAGTCTTCCCGCAAGGCAGCGGTTGTTTTCCCTTCGCGAGAGCCGGTGACCATTTTGAGGGTTCTTGCGCCTCTCTTGAAGTGCCTCGGCGATTGTTCGAGTACGCCTCTCTAGCCTTTGCACGACCAGGTGCAACCTGCAAGGCAGCACGGATTTTTCCTCAGGGTTCACTCCCGAAGCCTTTCCCGCAATCGGATATGCCGCAAGGCAGCGGAGGTTTGGAATAAGGGTTTTCCTTCCCTTAGATGGACTGCCCTCCCAGGCTGACGAGCTCCATCAACCCGGAGCAAACTGGTTTTGAGGCGCCAGTCATCCGCCCTCGCCCCTTCTCCTGTCAGTAGAAGCAGTTCCGCCACGTGCAGGCCAGGAGCTGGGCTTTGGTTGTCAGAGGCTGTTTGAGACGCACGCCATATGGGAGCATTTTATAGACAGTGGGAGCTCATCCCAACTACCACTCCCGGCTGTGAGAACCTTGGAACCGTGTATGTATGTACGTATGAATGTATGCATGTATGTATGTATGTACGTATGAATGTATGTATGTATGTATGTATGTATGTATGTATGTATGTATGTATGTATGTATGTATGTATGTATGTATGTATGTATGTATGTATGTATGTATGTATGTATGGGAGAAACGATCGGGTGGCCAGTCCATGACGTGGCGCGTTGGGATGAAGAAACTCACCGTAGTGCTAGGCTGATTTGGGCGTATTCGTTTGCCTGGGTGGAGTCCAAAAGCTCCACCTAATAGTTGGCTGGAAACCTTACACGATATGGCTGCAAACCGAAGTCAGTGGCGCCAGTGTATTTTAGTATGTGTGTCATAATTTTTATCCGGTATCATTTTATATATAAAAAAATAAAACAAA
>JACCGJ010023262.1:0-12901 GCA_013407085.1 Atriophallophorus winterbourni
TGTTCATAAATGGCTGGGAAGGACAAATGGGAATAGTTACCAGAGCCTGTCGAGTATGAGATGATGTAGAGCGTGGAAGTAAAACGGAGTTGTTAAAAAATTTAGACCGAAATGTTGGTCTGTAAAACATCTTTAGCGAGGAAAGCCAAACGGAGGTTGGTGTGAAGGTCTTTCTTCAAAAATCAGTCGCATTTTGCCGACTACTCAAAACTTTGGAAGCACTTCAAAAATGAAGTGTGCTACTGTGCAGGCCAGCACGGTGTTACCTGGTATGGTATGAAAGCACAAGCTTGATCCAGGCAAAGTGCCGCACAGTCAGAGATTGCGCGTGAGCTAAGAGAGATTGCGCGTGAGCTAAGATACTGTCAGGTTGCCCAGGTCTAGACAGATATGAAGGGAGACATGGAAATGAAAATAGAAATGGAAGGGAGACTCCAGTGTACTAAATTGATTGGCCACCGGTAGTGAGCTGCATGCTGAAACAGGCTGGAGGCTTACTACCATTTCCTCTTCTTTTTTCTTCCTCATATCTGTCTAGGCGGGGCAACCTGACAGTATCTCAGCCCACGTGCAGTCTCTGACTGTGCGGCACTTTGCCGGGATCAGGCTTGTGCTTTCATACCATACCATACCTTGTGAGCCGCATCACTTTATCTTCGGTGCTGCTGTTTAGCCAGTGACATTTTAACTTAGATTTCGTTGTCGGTTACCTCAACTTATATTCATGTGTGATTTTTAAAGACTCCAGTTCAAGAATTTCTTGACTAGCTACATAATTACTTTAAGCGTTCTGATCGAAAATGCTTAGTTTGTCTGCCCAATCAACGGGTTCTTGTTGTGTATGCGCTCGCCGCGTTGGTTCTCAATCTAAGCACATAACATGTTCTTTGCGTTACCACAAGTCGCAAATATCCTGCGATTCATATTCTCCAACCTGAAGTGGAGCTAGGGATCATCAAAAATGTTCAATCTTCAGGTTTCAGGTTTGTGTGTAAAGGATGTCTACCTACCTTTGAGCATCTGAGACGCACGACTGATTATTTTATGATAAGCTCAAAAACTTGTTCCATGCATGCTGTATCTTTTGATACGGCTTTCAATGCCGCTGTTGATACCACATAACCATCCGACCTCCACGTCGCCTTCATTGTTAGAGAATCGGCTATCACGTGTCGAGTGGCGGCTGCGGTCAGTAATGCCCGAATTAGCTCATCTTCAAAGCAATCGACGTAGGGTCTCGAAACTGAATTGTACCTCGAGCACTCTCAATACTATTGAACCCTTAGAACTCAGAAAGTTTTATGGTAGAAGAACCAGTAAGCTTAACAATAACCATAGGATGACGAGGTATATCAAGTAAAAATATCAAATCTTTCAAAAATCAATAGGAACAGTCACATATCGCATGGTTCGTCATATACTCATCGAGTTTATAAGCGAAAACGTCAACAGATTCCGAGCGAGGCAAAATTTTCTAAGTGAAAAATTTTTTACCAATAAAAAATTACGAAGAATATCCAATCGAGAATGCAGAATGCTTAAAGTCTTTGAATGTTTTCGTGTTCGATTAAGGCCATTGGGATTTAGAATGTGTTTAAGGGGATGGTCTTCAGTATTCAAAATTTTGAATGCCAACAGGAGGTCACTCCGTATCCGTCGATGGGTAAAATTGTGTAGATTTAGTTTTAACATTCGCTCTTGGAAACGCAAATTTCTGTAACGGGAGACCAACTTTGTCGTACGATGATAAATACTGTCAAGTAGTTTGAGATCCTTCCTCAGCCATGGTGCCCAGGCCTGGATGGAATATTTCATAACAGAACGTACATACGTATTAATTAACCGGGGTAAGGTTTCGAGCGTGAATATCCTGAATATCCTTTCTAAAATGCTCAATAAACGGAAGGCTTTATTGTACAATGCCCGGCAATGATGTCCAGGTTTAAGGTTAAACGACACCCAAATACCGAGATCTTTTTCTGCGATGGTCCAGACGAGATCTTGCGTGCCAAGATAATATGTATGGTGCAGAGATTTTCCAAGCCGCAGCATTTTATATTTCGGAGGGTTAAATGGTAACTCATTTGTCTGTGACCAACGGAATAAAGTGCCCAGATCCCTTCAAAATGACAGAATATCAACGGCAAACAATATCAAGTTACATCCAATATCCTCTACTATATCGTTCATATACACCAAGAACAGAAGAGGTCCAAGCACCAAGCCTTACGTCTATTTTTCATGTACGTGAATATCAGTAAGATGGTCCTTTAAACAATTCAGTAGCATTCCCGTTATTTCGTAAGCTTCTAACATTTTTATTAGAATGGCATGGTTGTCTCTGTCGAAAGCTTTGGAAATATCGATGTAGCAATCCAATCCCCCAACGTTGTAAGGAGTTTAGATGCACATCACACACATTTCTTCGAAAACCGTTTTATGCAGTGGTCAAAATGTTCTCTTATGCGCACAGTCACAATGCGTTCCGTTAATTCAGAGATCACCGGAAGTAGCGTTACCGGTCTATAGTTTGCTGTGTCTGAACGGCTACCGCCTGTATAAATAAAAGTTATCATCCCTGCTTTACAATGCGCTGGTATTTTTCCTTGCTGTAGGCTAAGATTGAATAAGCGCGTGAGAGGAGCAGTCAAAGCAATGCGACACCTGCGAAGTATGGCGGGGGTAATTTTGTCTGCGCCATAGGAAGTTTTGCGCGGTACGATTTTCAGGTGGTATTCATAGTGATAGCAATGTCGGTTGTTAGAAAAGTGATCTTCAGAGGACTGGGCTCATTGCTTTTGTAGTTGGAGGATCTAGATATTTGAAATGTGTCAACAACAATTGAATCACGAGATCCAATGGCATCGGCAATGTGTAACCACCGATTCAAATCACGTCGCTTTGATTCCGGAGCTGATACTGCAGTAACAATTTCGGGAAGATCGAGGAATATTAAACTACGTGAAGTAGACTTGTCTCGACAAATGGATTGGCCTTTTCTTTCCAAACAGGGTAACACCAATACTCAAAAACCACATAGTTCTACCTCAGTCTATTCTAACTAATACCCGTGATCCTTCGTCAATGCTACTAACATACAAGAAGCCTCACACAATAGACCCTTTGCAGAAAAACTAAACAGCAGAAACCTATCTGTTATTTTCACCAACGTACCAGAGTCGCCTGATCTACAGATTATATGTATGTATGTATGTATGTATGTATGTATGTATGTATGTATGTATGTATGTATGTATGTATGAAAGCACAAGCCTGATCCAGGCAAAGTGCCGTACTGTCAGAGACTGCACGTGGTCTAAGATACTGTCGGGTTGTCCAGGCTGAGACAGATATGAGGGGGGGATAGAAATGGTAGTGAGACTCCAGCGTGTTTCAGCATGCAGCTAACTACCAGCGGCCGATCAATTTAGCACGGTGTTAGCCACACAGCGCAGAAGTACTGCATGATTGCACATCCGTGCACGATCTACAGATTAAGGACAAACGAGCCCACGATTTGCTTCAGTGGGTTGGCTTATGTGCAGCGCTGAACGTTGGGTCTATTGATCCCGTCGGGCTTACTAGACTTACTCGCCACATATCTTCTGCCCACACTGATCAATCAC
The DNA here is from genome assembly GCA_013407085.1 of Atriophallophorus winterbourni. NCBI lineage: Eukaryota > Metazoa > Platyhelminthes > Trematoda > Plagiorchiida > Microphallidae > Atriophallophorus > Atriophallophorus winterbourni. Next base: position 3,627 of record JACCGJ010023262.1, read on the forward strand.
GTTTGATGCGCGTTGATCTACCTACAAGCGAGCAGAGGGAAAGTGCATTGTTATCAGAATATCGATGCACGGATATGCAATCATGCAATACTTTGTCCTGTGCGGCTAACATCGTGCTAAATTGATGGGCCAGAGCTAGTGAGCTGCATGCTGAAATACGTTGGAGTCTCACTACCATTCCCTGTTCTTTTTTCTTCCTCATATCTGTCTAGGCCTGGGCAACCTGACAGTATCTTAGCCCACGTGCAATCTCTGGCTGTGCGGCACTTTGCCTGGATCAGGCTAGTGCATTCATACCATACCATGACATCAGAAATGGAATCAACGGCATCTATGGGTAATTTCAGAAAATTGTTCAAGCTCATCAGAACTAGTGGAAGCGGGCGACCAGGCATCAGTGAGCTGATACGTGAAGCAGGTGGTTCGCCAGTTATTTGACATACACAGGCGCAGGGAGCGATGGGCAGAAAATTTCGAGGCACAGTTTAACTGGCCTTCTGTACCCATTGATTTCAAGGATACTGAACACTGTACCCATAGTCGACTTCTCTCGAGGCTCCGACTCAATCAGATATTTACAATGTACTCTGGAGCCTTAAGCGCAACCGAGCATCAGGTGCTGATGCCTTAGTACCGTCATTGTTCAAAGATAGTGGTTTCGCTCTAGTTTGCGAACTTCACGCACTGTTCGCCAACATATGGGCTGAGGAGCGCGTTCCGATCTCTTTGAGAGAATCAGTTATTACTCCGATTTTCAAAAAGGGACCGCGCGATTGCTGTGAAAATCATCGGGGTATCGGTTTCATTTTTATAGCTCCTAAATTACTGGCCTCCATCCTGCTTCACCGGTTGAGTACCAAACGGAAAGAGCAAATCCGTGAGGAGCAAACTGGGTTTCGTGCCGGTCGAGGGTGCATAGATCAAATTTTCACACTCAGTCAGCTACTGGAGCAACGCCACGCATTTCGTAGGCCAACTATCGTGGCAATCCTTGACATCCAAGGGCATTCGATTCCATCGAACGCGAAAGTCTTTGAAACTGTCTTGTGAGACATGGAGTGCCCGAGAAGTATGCTTGGATCTTGAAAGCATTATATTTTCAAAACTAGGACAGGGTTGGAGCGTACGGATAATTGTCGTCCTCATTCAATATATCCAGCGGTGGCGGAAGGACTGCCCTATCTCGCCGTTCCTTTGTAACTTAGCGATCGACGATGCCGTAAGGAAAGCTTTAGCTGGTCTGGTGTGTGCAGTTAATGAACTTCTGCCGGGTAAGAGCTACCTATCTAGAGCATGTGGATGACATCGCACGTCTGAGAGATGACTCTCATATAATGCCCTGGACCGCCTGGCACTTGAAGCTTCAAGGTATGGCATGTGCTTTGAACCTATCAAGTGTAAAACATTTACTCAGGACTGGAGCGGCTCAATTCCAAACCTAACTGTGTGCGATGTCAATCTTGAATTGTTCAACAGCTTTGTTAACCTTGGAAGTTGTATCTCTACATGTGATTGTGTCGAGGACGATATCTCACAGCGTGTTCGTAAAGCAGGTGCAGCGTTTGCTAACCTTCGCCACTTGTGGCGTCGACGCGATGTTTCACTCCATAATAAAGGCCGATTGTACAACGCTGTGGTGTGTGCTACAGTACTTTATGGCTGCGAAACCTGGTCTATCTGAGTGGAAGGTGTCCGTCGGCTTTCTGCTTTTGACACCCGTTGCTCACATTTGGTAGCAGCATTGCGTTACACATATAGATATATGCAAGCGGATTTTAGGACCAAATGGCCACGGACTGAGAGAAATGCTGATGCTTGCTTGTTTTCGATGGTTGGGACATGATTTAAGAATGCCTTCTCGAAGTTTATCATACCTCGCCTTATTCGCAGAGCCTGGCAGAAGCTGGGAGAAACGAACGGGTGACCAGTCCGTGGCGTGGCGCTTTGGGATGAAGAAACTCACCATACGCTATGCTCAGTGGGGCGTATTCGTTTGCCTGCGTGGGGTCCAAAAGCTCCACCTAATAGTTGGCTGGAAACCTTATGAGATATGGCTGCAAACCGAAGTCAGTGTCATAATTCTTTTAATCCGTTATTATTTGATGAAAAAATCACAAAATCGCATGCAGTGAAACCACAAAAACAAGCTGCTATTTTCGCATTTGCTTTTTCACATTCCGCTTGCCTGCTTTCTTTTTTTCACGCGCTTGCTTATCTGCTTTTCATGCTTCATGTTGCTGATGATGACAACATTCCCATTCACACACTATCATTATGGGAGATTTTAATTTTCCCAACTTGTTCCGTATCCCCGTTGCAGTCACCGATTTTCACTAGAATTGCCTGGGCAATTTGACAGTACTTTAGGCCATGTGAAGTCTGACTGCGCGGCACTTTGAATGGATCAGGCTTGTGATTACATATATACTAGAATTGCTCAATCTTATACACACTCACCCGTTGTGTAACCACTCGTTTGAACCCACACGCTTGCGTTCGCATAACAGACCATCCACATTGGACCTTATTCTAACGGACGACGAGTTTATTATCGAAACCACAGAACGGCACCCACCCCTTGGCCGGAGTGAAAATGTGTTTCTCCATTTTGCCATCTATTATTGAAGTGTATCTATTATGTATGAAAGCACAAGCCTCATCAAGGCAAAGTGCCACACAGTCACAGACTGCACGTTGGCTAAGATACTGTCAGGTTGCCCATGTCTAGACAGATAGGAGAAATAAAAGATAAATTGAAATGGAAGGGAGACTACAGTGTGTTTCTACATGCAGCTCACTACCGCTGGACAATCAATTTAGCACAGTGATAGCCGCACAGCGCAAAAGTGCTGTACGATTGCAAATCCGTGACAAAGCCGCTAACCTTCTCACATGCATTTGACGTCGTACGGACTACGACTTCCTCAACATACTAATCTCGCACGGCGACTGGGCTGTTGACTCTGGCCTAGATGCCGATGACGCATGGTATCAATTCTCGATCCAACTTCACCGTTTGTATTCCTTATGTACAATACCCAAGGAAGTTGGTCTGGTATGAAAGCACAAGCCCGATACAGGCAAAGTGCAGCACAGTCAGAGACTGCACGTGGGCTAAGATACTGTCAGGCTGCCCAGGCCTAGACATATATGAGAAAGGAAATAGAAATGACAAACGTAGTGAGACTCCAGCGTGTTTCAGCATGCAGCCCACTACCGATGACCAATCAATTTAGCACGGTAGTAGCCGCAGAGCATAGAAGTACTGCAGGATTGCACATCCATGCAAGCCCATGACACGTTTTTCATAGTCGCACCAGAAGTGGACACGCAAAAGAGACATAGAATTTGCTGTTTACATCCGCAGCCCCTCTCCGATAAAATGGGAATGCTTCCGTCTGTACGGCTGCAAGACTACATCCCTTATTCGAGAGAACCGTTTGCATTATTAATATTGTCTATCTTATGCATTTGCTGCTAACCCCGAGGGCCTGTTCCGATTTGTAACCGTCTGAGGCATATAAAACCTGGGGTGGCTGTTTTGGAAACTCTCATAAGCGCGACTCCAACGGTAGAGGCAGAAACACTACGACCTCAGTATCTCTCTCTCTTTGAAGAACCTACTGATACTACACTAACACCTGACTCCAATGACGAGTCAGCAACTACACTTACCGAAGTCATGTTCACACCTGAAGCTGTCTATCGTAAGCTGAGAAACTTGCGAACAACGAGCTCTATCGGCCCTGATGGCTTTCACCCACGAATTCTTCATGAGTGTGCCTCATCCTTTTGTTCACATTTGACCAGTCTTTTTCAACACCTGTTCAACCTCGGTTGTCTAACCACGGAGTAGAAATGTGGTTCTATCACTCCTATCCACAAAGTTGGTTCTCGATCTCAAGTGTCCAATTACCGTCCCATCACCCTTTGTCAGCGGTGTCTAAATTAATGGAATCGGTCATCGCAGACGTTCGTGATCAGTGGACGGGCGCTGCTGACTGTAGCATGGAAGTTCACGTGCTCTACTGTTGAGGAAATATTATTATTTTTCTCAAATTCTCATTATAACTTATAACTTATGATTCTAGATTTTGATTAGTCCATTTTGTCGGTCATAATGTGTTTCGCTTGATTCAGTGTATGAATACACACGAGCCGCAGCCTAATGGCTTTTTGGTCAGAGACGGTAAAGCTCTTTGTCTGAACGTGATGTGTGTGTGTGAAAACACAAGCCTGATCCAGGCAAAGTGCCGCACAGTCAGAGACTGCACGTGGGCTGAGATACTGTCAGGTTGCCCAGGCCTAGACAGACGTGACAAAAGAAATAGAAAGAAAATAGAAATAGTAGTGAGACTCCAGCTTGTCTCAGCATGCAGCTCACTACCGGTGGCCAATCAATTTAGCACGATGTTAGCCGCACAGCACAGAAATACTGCACGATTGCATATCCGTGCATGACTTCTTCTGATAGGAGACTTCAATCTGTTGAACTTTAAGGGAAATTCAGTTCATCCAGAAAGTTCCTTAAATGCTTTATATCAACAGTTGCTGGAAGAAATTCCACTCTACAACCATATTTTCAACAATACCGGATTTGGTGGGACTGATACGCCGTCTATCTTGGACTTTCAATGGTTCAATGGTTTATTGTGGTGTGAAAGCGTAGCTTAAAAATAACCACAGGTTGGTATGTACAGTGTGGTGGAAAGAAAATAGTGAGTGTCATCTGTACGGGGACGGGGAGGCCTTATAGCGGTCCACACTCGCTTTGGAATTGCGCCTTCCTTATATTGCGAGGCGGTAGCAGGAGAATACGGAGGCATCGGGGTGGCGTTAGACCTGGAAACAAGTAAAACTGCACCTGTAAGTTTTACTTTTTTGTCTGAACGGCCTGCCTTTGTTCTTGTTACGCGTAGAGTCGGGTTTAGTTAGTCAATTGTGACTAATAGCATAAAGGTATTTTAGTGTAAATCATTTGGATAATTATTACTTGGGTTCTACTCTGGTAATATATAACATCTACGTGGACTTTTCTAAAGCGTTCGACCGTGTCGACCACGGACTCCTCCTATAGAAGTTAGCCTGCCAGGGAATCAATCGGAAATTACTTTACTGGCTGAAGAGTTATCTGAGTGACCGAAGCGCCCGAGTTTGAGTGGAGAGCTGTTTCTCCTCTCCGTTTACCACTCCAAGCGGTGTTCTACAGGGCCCAGTCTTAGGTCTTTACCTGTTGCTCATAATCATGAATGACGTTACGTGATCTCTGAAATCGCCTGCATTGCTTTATGTTGACTACATTAACATTCGGGGTACTATTTGCGGCCAACAGGATGTAAATTTGTTCCAGCTATCGTATGGTATGAAAACACAAGCCTGATTCAAGCAAAGTGCCGCACAGTCAGAAACTGCAAGTGGGCTAAGATTCTGTCGAGTTGCCCAGGCTTCGACAGATATGTATGTATATGTATGAAAGCACAAGCCTGATCCAGGCAAAGTGCCGTGCAGTCACAGACTACACGTGGGCTAAGATACTGTCAGCTTGCCCAGGCCTAGACAGATATGAGAATAAAAATAGAACAGGAAATGGTAGTGAGACACCAGCCTGTTTCAGCATGCAGCTCAATACCTCTGTCCAAACAATTTAGCACGGTGTTAGCCGCACAGCACAAAGTACTACACGATTGCACATCCGTGCACAGATATGAGAAAGAAAATAGAAATAAAAATGATCGTGAGACTCCAGCGTATTTCACATGCAGCACACTACCAGTAGTCAATCAATTTAGCACGGTGTTATCCCGTTCTTTTTTCTTCCAAATATCTGTCTAAGCCGGGGCAACATGACAGTATCTTAGCCCACGTGCAGTATCTGACCGTGCGGCACTTTGCCTGGATCAGGCTTGTGATTTCATAGATTGGCGCACAGCACACAAGTACTGCATGATTGCACAAGTTTGGAAACCATGACTATTAAAGGACTAAAGGATGCTTGAATCGCCGCAGCGACGAGCAACCTTCTGCGCAAGCTAAGGATGTGTAGCATCACAGGTGAAGTACTTTGATGGTTAGACAGCTTCTTAACCAATCGCAGTAGCTATGTTATTGGAGCACCTCAAGGCTCACTACTGGGTCCAAAACTTTTTCTTATTTTTTTAAACGACCTGTCAGCCTGCTTGAGTTCACGTTACTTCCTGTTTGCTGATGAAGTCAAGATCCGTGGATTTGTGGATTATTGTTCGGCTTCCAAATCTTCGATATCGTGGAGAACCAGAAACTGACCTTTCTATCACAATCCTTTTACTCGGCCTGGCAGCAATCTGAGTTCACGTTGATTCTTTTTTGCTAATGATGTCAATATCCGTGGATTTGACAGTAGAGATACTTGTCACTAAATTTGGCGACATGCATTATGACGACTGATTTGGCGAAAAGACAAATAGAAGTCGGTGAAGGAGCCATCAGAATAGCTGCACTACATAAAGTGAAAGATCTCAGCATTACTATTACAAGACATTTCAAATGGTCTACTCTGTGTGCCGAAACAACAAACAAGACCGTCAGAGAATTGTTCAGACTGCGTTTAGCGTTGTAATGCCGAAAACATATCTTAATTCTCTAATACAAGGTAGTCTTGCGATCTCACTTAGAATAATGTATTCGATCCTGGGAACCGTACTTTAAAAAAAGATGTCGAGTGTCTTGAAAGAGTCAAGCGCCTTGCGACTGGGATGGTTGAGGGTCAAACCGGTTAAACCCTCTGAGGCAAGACTCATGTACCTCGATCTGTTCTAACTGAAGAGATGTCGGCTGCTAGTCAACCTAATAGAAACCGTTAAGGTTCTTAAGTGTATCATGGGAATTACTGAAGCTTGCCACTAAAACAGCTACAAGGAGTAATTCAATGAAACTTTTTGAGAGTAGACCCAGGTGTAACGTTCTTTATACGATCCGAATTAAGTAGAAAAGGAAGACGGGTTTGAGTGGAGTAAGCAACGCTTTACTATTCTAAGAATGAGTGTACAATAGCTGAAATGCAAACAAGATGTGTTAGTCAACGGTATATAGAAAGTATACAACAAACAATCATGACACCAGGCTGCATGTACGTGAGCTCTTTTTCAGCGGCCATGTGGTCAACCACTGAAATAGGCTCCCAATTGGGACATTACGTGTTACGTGTGAGAATTAGACGCTAACTGGCAGACCCTATTTCCAAATATTGTCTAAAAATCTATCTAAAAAACAACAAAAACACGAAAACACAAAGACATGTATTTGTATTGTACAAGCAAATTGTTATATTGTTTGCTAAATCGATGACCTCTCAACGTGCTGGTAAGCAGAACCCCTACCTTACTTTCCAGATATCCGGAAACAAGAACTTGTGAACCGTAAGAACGGTATACCCAATATTTAAGTGCCAGGGGCTCAACCGTACACCGTCGAAGGAAATCTGGGAGCGTGATTGGCTTTTAGCCACCTTCAGCCCTGTGCGACTTGAACTTGACGTTCAAGGTTCAAAAGTATGTCATTAGCTAGTGGATCAGAATCAGAACCAGAATCATTTATCAGAAACAATAGGAGAACAAAAGTTCTACATAGCCTCATCGGATGAATATTGATTCCAGCACCTTGGATACAACAGAATGCATATAGGTCTGTAATTTGCGGCCAACACCGTGCTCTATTGATTAGGACCGGTGGTGAGCTGCATGCTGAAACAGGCTGGAGTCTCACAAAGATTTCTATTTTCTTTCTCATATGTCTATGCCTGGGCAACCTGACAGTATCGTAGCCCACGTGCAGTCTCTGACTGTACGGCACTTTGCCCGGATCAGGCTTGTGCTTTCATACATATATACAATTTGCGGTAACTCCACGGCTACCGGTTTTGGGGAAAGGTTTCACGATAGAGTCCTTCTATTCAGAGGGAACCGCACAATCTGAGAGTGACTTATTGAATAAAATGTATAATATATCATAGAAAGTATGAACTGGAGTCTTAAGAATGTGAGGATGTATGTTATTTGAGCCTGGGCTTTTCGCAGGGTTAAGAGTCCGGAGCATGTGCTCCACTTGGGACGGGGTACATGTGATGCGATCAAGTATAACACCATTCGGAAGATTATGTGGCAATGACTGACTTGGAAAGCGGTTGAATACGGAAGCAAAGTGGTCACTCAGCAGAGTAGCGCGTTCTTCATCTGCGAATACTAAGTTACCGTCTATTAAAGCAAATGAAATCCATTTCCAAGAGTAACTTAGAGGTACAAATCCATGTTATCAGAAAAAGCTTCCAGTAGGGGTATCTTAGATGTTAACTATGGTTGTGGACACGAAGTGTCGTTGATTGTAATCCTTATTTTGTCTATTTTTGACTTTACTTTCTGTATTCTCTTTCATGTGCAATACTCATGTTTTTGCCTGAGTACTGTTCCTAGGTCGTATAATATACTTTTAATTTCCCATGTTTCGTTTTCTCCGCGAGTGGTGTGACTTTTTTGTTAGATTATTCTTCGGTGCGGGTTGACGCCCTACCTGTCCAAATGCCACAAAAATCCATTGATGGTGCAGGCTAAACGCGAATGAGGCCCGCTAAAAGGCCTTGGAAACTCAAACATTTCTCTCTTTGCTTTTTCGACAGACGGCTCTATCTATCCTGCGGTTTGTACAAGCTCTTAGCTTTTAATACCGTAATAAACTATTGTACTATTGTAATACAAGAGGCAAACAATTTTTCAGATGCTCCATTTCCTTCATCCGAGTTGACGCCGATAGCCTTTTCAATGCGGGGAATCCAAAGAAAAATATATTCGTTTGTGGGTGGTGAGCTGCATTTATTAACATACTTTTATTATTTTGTAGTTTACCATTACCGACAAAATGCAGTAAGCTAAAACGATGAGTTCTTCATGCTTGTGACTTCAAACGATGACCGATAGTTCAGGTTCAATAGCTTAATTATTGCAATATTTAAAGAATAGTTAAGAAATTTAAGAGGTTTATCTCTATTACACAGTTAACCGTACTAAAAATAAAAAAATTGTATCAACAAACTAGAAATTTTAAAAGACGCGCATTCGTCAGTCACATTGGATAACGTTACTTATGCTTTTTAGACAGCGTCAACCCCTTTCTATATGTCAACTATTTGTTCTTGACAGAAGGAGATAGCAATAAATTTAGTAAAACAGTTAGTCCAGTGATAAAAAGTGGAGTATAAAATTACCAAATAGTTGTTATATTGACTTAATTTCCTAATGGTATATGCA